>CAJNDS010002352.1:0-252500 GCA_905221605.1 Symbiodinium natans
GGGGGTTTAGGGGGTTTAGGGGGTTTAGGTGTTTAGGGGGTTTTTAGGGGGTTTAGGGGGTTTAGGGGGTTTAGGGGGTTTAGGGGGTTTAGGTGGTTTAGGGGGTTTAGGGGGTTTAGGGGGTTTAGGGGGTTTAGGGGGTTTAGGGGGTTTAGGGGGTTTAGGGGGTTTAGGGGGTTTAGGGGGTTTAGGGTTTAGGGCTCAGGGTAGTGGCCTCCTCAGCTCGAAGAGGGGAGGCCGTGTAGAGAGCCTTACGGCGGACACCGAAAAACCACGGAGGACATGAGGATGCCATGGGAGTTTACGCAAATAGCGGACCCCTAATATAGACCCCGAATAGTAGGACTCCCTTAGAATAAGGACCCCAGTGAGGTACCCCACTAGTTTCGGAAACCCCCACATTGAGGTGCTGGTGGCAAGTGAGCACCTCACCCAGTCTCCCCAAGCAGAGCCAGTCAGCCCGTCTTGAAAGAACATGCCAATGATGGCCTGGCAGAACAGCCGCTGAAGCATGCCAAGCTGAAGAGGTCATAACCAGAATTACAGATACCAAAGTTCTCAGCTGAAAAACTGGACAGCTCGTATTGTAGCACGTCTTGAACGGTGACTCTCAGTCTGCGACTTGTATATGTGCAAACACTCATGATTGAAGGAACAACACCATACAAAACCTACATCATGTATATCTTCAGACACAATGTCCAAGAGCTATGTAAGTAGCAACTTCATGCCCATACGGTCTAAGGGCACATGCAACATCAACAAGGGCGAGGCGCCATCATGGCCAGGCGGCCATTGGCCAACTCGGCGGCCAATTTGCTCTTGCGGGTCTCGGGGTCATCCACCTTGCCAAGGAAGGTGGGGAAGCCCACGCCGTAGTTGCCCGGCTCAGCTGCCTCCGTCGAGTCCTTCATGGCGAACTGGCCCTCGCGAGGTCCACGACCATCCGTGGTAGACGCGGCCTGGAAGAAGCCCGTGGTCTCGATGAGGCCGCAGAAGGCAATGATCTGGGCACCTCCCAACACCGGGATCCTCAGAGACTTATCTGACAGAAAGAAACTGAAAGAAAGGGTGGCCGCCCGCAAAGGGCGGTGTCGCATCGCCGAATCGGGCAATGGCTGACAAAGCTGCATCGGGCCTAGCAGGCCTAATATAGCGTAACAGTCCAACAACTGAGACGTCGGCTTGGAGAGGGCGGCCAGGCCGTTCGGGACGTCGCTGAACTTGAGTCCAAGCGATGGGCTCAAGAAGCCGGGGAACTTGAAGTACTCCGGGACGATATATCCCATGGTAGCATACATTGCCTGGCGCTGCTCTTCTCTATCATGGGCGGCTGTCTTCTCTAGCTGTTCAAACCGTGTCACCTTCACTCGAAGAAGCTGGCTACACGTTGTTGACAAGCAGTTGCGAGACGTAACAGATGACGGTTCATTGAGTTCATAGGGGTTTTGAGATGCTCTGAGGCTTCGGCAATGCGGCCGTGCTTGATCTCCACCGCGCGGCGGCGCTTGAACGTGGCCTCGTCGTTGTCGGCGCTCAGGCCCAGGGGGTCCCAGAACCCGATGGGCTCTTGCACACCCAACTCGTTGGCCGGGTCGAAGCTTGGGGCGCTTGTGGATCCGCCGAAGAAGTTGCGTGCGACCTTGGACTCCCTGGCACGCAGAGGCGAGGCCGTGTAGAGGCTCCAGTCGCCCCAGGCCGATCCTGTAAGTCCATCTTGGAAAAACATTCCGATGATGGCCTGCAGCACCACGATTGTCAGCATTGCCATGTATACTCCGACAATAGTCACTAGTCATGCCCTCTCACATGGAGCTTTGGTTGACTGGCGCGGTCTTGCATAAACTTGCATGGTCTGATATCCATCACAACAACAAGCTCCGCTCTAGATCCATCTAGATCCGACCATCTCTCTTTGTTTGCAACCAACTGCTGCCGATAGATGTCCCGCGATGTTCTGCGTCAAACATATCTCAAGTCTGATTTGATGCAGACATTCCGTTCCTGCTAGCTTGCTACGCGCCTGCTGGAAAGATGGGCTTGTGTTGGCTTGAAGAAGACAAGTGCAGCATAGCGCAACCTAGCACAACTTGGAGGGGAGGCGCAGCATCAACAAGGGCGAGGCGCCATCATGGCCAGGCGGCCATTGGCCAACTCGGCGGCCAATTTGCTCTTGCGGGTCTCGGGGTCATCCACCTTGCCAAGGAAGGTGGGGAAGCCCACGCCGTAGTTGCCCGGCTCAGCTGCCTCCGTGGAGTCCTTCATGGCGAACTGGCCCTCGCGAGGTCCACGGCCATCCGTGGTAGACGCGGCCTGGAAGAAGCCCGTGGTCTCGATGAGGCCGCAGAAGGCAATGATCTGGGCACCTCCCAACACCGGGATCCTCAGAGACTCATCTGACAGAAAGAAATTGAAAGAAAGGATGGCCGCCCACAAAGGGCGGTGTCGCATCGCCGAATCGGGCAATGGCTGACAAAGCTGCATCGGGCCTAGCAGGCCTAATCTAGCGTAACAGTCCAACAACTGAGACGTCGGCTTGGAGAGGGCGGCCAGGCCGTTCGGGACGTCGCTGAACTTGAGTCCAAGCGATGGGCTCAAGAAGCCGGGGAACTTGAAGTACTCCGGGACGATATATCCCATGGTAGCATACATGGCCTGGCGCTGCTCTTCTCTATCATGGGCGGCTGTCTTCTCTAGCTGTTCAAACCGTGTCACCTTCACTCGAAGAAACTGGCTGCGTGTTTGAACAAGCAGTTGCGAGACGTAACAGATGACGGTTCATTGAGTTCATAGGGGTTTTGAGATGCTCTGAGGCTTCGGCAATGCGGCCGTGCTTGATCTCCACCGCGCGGCGGCGCTTGAACGTGGCCTCGTCGTTGTCGGCGCTCAGGCCCAGGGGGTCCCAGAACCCGATGGGCTCTTGCACACCCAACTCGTTGGCCGGGTCGAAGCTTGGGGCGCTTGTGGATCCGCCGAAGAAGTTGCGTGCGACCTTGGACTCCCTGGCACGCAGAGGCGAGGCCGTGTAGAGGCTCCAGTCGCCCCAGGCCGATCCTGTAAGTCCATCTTGGAAAAACATTCCGATGATGGCCTGCAGCACCACGATTGTCAGCATTGCCATGTATACTCCGACAGTAGTCACTAGTCGTGCCCTCTCACATGGAGCTTTGGTTGACTGGCGCGGTCTTGCATAAACTTGCATGGTCTGATATCTATCACAACAACAAGCTCTGCTCTAGATCCGACCATCTCTCTTTGCTTGCAACCAACTGCTGCCGATAGATGTCCCCCGATGTTCTGCGTCAAACATATCTCAAGTCTGATTTGATGCAGACATTCCGTTCCTGCTAGCTTGCTACGCGCCTGCTGGAAAGATGGGCTTGTGTTGGCTTGAAGAAGACAAGTGCAGCATAGCGCAACCTAGCACAACTTGGAGGGGAGGCGCAGCATCAACAAGGGCGAGGCGCCATCATGGCCAGGCGGCCATTGGCCAACTCGGCGGCCAATTTGCTCTTGCGGGTCTCGGGGTCATCCACCTTGCCAAGGAAGGTGGGGAAGCCCACGCCGTAGTTGCCCGGCTCAGCTGCCTCCGTCGAGTCCTTCATGGCGAACTGGCCCTCGCGAGGTCCACGGCCATCCGTGGTAGACGCGGCCTGGAAGAAGCCCGTGGTCTCGATGAGGCCGCAGAAGGCAATGATCTGGGCACCTCCCAACACCGGGATCCTCAGAGACTTATCTGACAGAAAGAAACTGAAAGAAAGGGTGGCCGCCCGCAAAGGGCGGTGTCGCATCGCCGAATCGGGCAATGGCTGACAAAGCTGCATCGGGCCTAGCAGGCCTAATATAGCGTAACAGTCCAACAACTGAGACGTCGGCTTGGAGAGGGCGGCCAGGCCGTTCGGGACGTCGCTGAACTTGAGTCCAAGCGATGGGCTCAAGAAGCCGGGGAACTTGAAGTACTCCGGGACGATATATCCCATGGTAGCATACATTGCCTGGCGCTGCTCTTCTCTATCATGGGCGGCTGTCTTCTCTAGCTGTTCAAACCGTGTCACCTTCACTCGAAGAAGCTGGCTACACGTTGTTGACAAGCAGTTGCGAGACGTAACAGATGACGGTTCATTGAGTTCATAGGGGTTTTGAGATGCTCTGAGGCTTCGGCAATGCGGCCGTGCTTGATCTCCACCGCGCGGCGGCGCTTGAACGTGGCCTCGTCGTTGTCGGCGCTCAGGCCCAGGGGGTCCCAGAACCCGATGGGCTCTTGCACACCCAACTCGTTGGCCGGGTCGAAGCTTGGGGCGCTTGTGGATCCGCCGAAGAAGTTGCGTGCGACCTTGGACTCCCTGGCACGCAGAGGCGAAGCCGTGTAGAGGCTCCAGTCGCCCCAGGCCGATCCTGTAAGTCCATCTTGGAAAAACATTCCGATGATGGCCTGCAGCACCACGATTGTCAGCATTGCCATGTATACTCCGACAATAGTCACTAGTCATGCCCTCTCACATGGAGCTTTGGTTGACTGGCGCGGTCTTGCAGAAACTTGCATGGTCTGATATCCATCACAACAACAAGCTCCGCTCTAGATCCATCTAGATCCGACCATCTCTCTTTGTTTGCAACCAACGGCTGCCGATAGATGTCCCCCGATGTTCTGCGTCAAACATATCTCAAGTCTGATTTGATGCAGACATTCCTTTCCTGCTGGCTTGCTACGTGCCTGCTGGAAAGATGGGCTTGTGTTGGCTTGAAGGAGACAAGTGCAGCATAGCGCAACCTAGCACAACTTGGAGGGGAGGCGCAGCATCAACAAGGGCGAGGCGCCATCATGGCCAGGCGGCCATTGGCCAACTCGGCGGCCAATTTGCTCTTGCGGGTCTCGGGGTCATCCACCTTGCCAAGGAAGGTGGGGAAGCCCACGCCGTAGTTGCCCGGCTCAGCTGCCTCCGTCGAGTCCTTCATGGCGAACTGGCCCTCGCGAGGTCCACGGCCATCCGTGGTAGACGCGGCCTGGAAGAAGCCCGTGGTCTCGATGAGGCCGCAGAAGGCAATGATCTGGGCACCTCCCAACACCGGGATCCTCAGAGACTTATCTGACAGAAAGAAACTGAAAGAAAGGGTGGCCGCCCGCAAAGGGCGGTGTCGCATCGCCGAATCGGGCAATGGCTGACAAAGCTGCATCGGGCCTAGCAGGCCTAATATAGCGTAACAGTCCAACAACTGAGACGTCGGCTTGGAGAGGGCGGCCAGGCCGTTCGGGACGTCGCTGAACTTGAGTCCAAGCGATGGGCTCAAGAAGCCGGGGAACTTGAAGTACTCCGGGACGATATATCCCATGGTAGCATACATGGCCTGGCGCTGCTCTTCTCTATCATGGGCGGCTGTCTTCTCTAGCTGTTCAAACCGTGTCACCTTCACTCGAAGAAACTGGCTGCGTGTTTGAACAAGCAGTTGCGAGACGTAACAGATGACGGTTCATTGAGTTCATAGGGCCCTGAGATGCTCTGAGGCTTCGGCAATGCGGCCGTGCTTGATCTCCACCGCGCGGCGGCGCTTGAACGTGGCCTCGTCGTTGTCAGCGCTCAGGCCCAGGGGGTCCCAGAACCCGATGGGCTCTTGCACACCCAACTCGTTGGCCGGGTCGAAGCTTGGGGCGCTAGTGGATCCGCCGAAGAAGTTGCGAGCGACCTTGGACTCCCTGGCACGCAGAGGCGAGGCCGTGTAGAGGCTCCAGTCGCCCCAGGCCGATCCTGTAAGTCCATCTTGGAAAAACATTCCGATGATGGCCTGCAGCACCACGATTGTCAGCATTGCCATGGATACTCCGACAATAGTCACTAGTCATGCCCTCTCACATGGAGCTTTGGTTGACTGGCGCGGTCTTGCATAAACTTGCATGGTCTGATATCTATCACAGCAACAAGAGATCCGATCCATCTCTCTTTGCTTGCAACCAACTGCTGCCGATAGATGTCCCCGATGTTCTGCGTCAAACATATCTCAAGTCCGATTTGATGCAGACATTCCTTTCCTGCTAGCTTGCTACGCGCCTGCTGGAAAGATGGGCTTGTGTTGGCTTGAAGGAGACAAGTGCAGCACAGCGCAACCTAGCACAACTTGGAGGGGAAGGCGCAGCATCAACAAGGGCGAGGCGCCATCATGGCCAGGCGGCCATTGGCCAACTCGGCCGCCAATTTGCTCTTGCGGGTCTCGGGGTCATCCACCTTGCCAAGGAAGGTGGGGAAGCCCACGCCGTAGTTGCCCGGCTCAGCTGCCTCCGTCGAGTCCTTCATGGCGAACTGGCCCTCGCGAGGTCCACGGCCATCCGTGGTAGACGCGGCCTGGAAGAAGCCCGTGGTCTCGATGAGGCCGCAGAAGGCAATGATCTGGGCACCTCCCAACACCGGGATCCTCAGAGACTCATCTGACAGAAAGAAATTGAAAGAAAGGATGGCCGCCCACAAAGGGCGGGTGTCGCATCGCCGAATCGGGCAATGGCTGACAAAGCTGCATCGGGCCTAGCAGGCCTAACATAGCGTAACAGTCCAACAACTGAGACGTCGGCTTGGAGAGGGCGGCCAGGCCGTTCGGGACGTCGCTGAACTTGAGTCCAAGCGATGGGCTCAAGAAGCCGGGGAACTTGAAGTATTCCGGGACGATATATCCCATGGTAGCATACATGGCCTGGCGCTGCTCTTCTCTATCATGGGCGGCTGTCTTCTCTAGCTGTTCAAACCGTGTCACCTTCACTCGAAGAAACTGGCTGCGTGTTTGAACAAGCAGTTGCGAGACGTAACAGATGACGGTTCATTGAGTTCATAGGGCCCTGAGATGCTCTGAGGCTTCGGCAATGCGGCCGTGCTTGATCTCCACCGCGCGGCGGCGCTTGAACGTGGCCTCGTCGTTGTCGGCGCTCAGGCCCAGGGGGTCCCAGAACCCGATGGGCTCTTGCACACCCAACTCGTTGGCCGGGTCGAAGCTTGGGGCGCTTGTGGATCCGCCGAAGAAGTTGCGTGCGACCTTGGACTCCCTGGCACGCAGAGGCGAGGCCGTGTAGAGGCTCCAGTCGCCCCAGGCCGATCCTGTAAGTCCATCTTGGAAAAACATTCCGATGATGGCCTGCAGCACCACGATTGTCAGCATTGCCATGTATACTCCGACAATAGTCACTAGTCATGCCCTCTCACATGGAGCTTTGGTTGACTGGCGCGGTCTTGCAGAAACTTGCATGGTCTGATATCCATCACAACAACAAGCTCCGCTCTAGATCCATCTAGATCCGACCATCTCTCTTTGTTTGCAACCAACGGCTGCCGATGGATGTCCCCCGATGTTCTGCGTCAAACATATCAAGTCTGATTTGATGCAGACATTCCTTTCCTGCTAGCTTGCTACGCGCCTGCTGGAAAGATGGGCTTGTGTTGGCTTGAAGGAGACAAGTGCAGCACAGCGCAACCTAGCACAACTTGGAGGGGAAGGCGCAGTATCAACAAGGGCGAGGCGCCATCATGGCCAGGCGGCCATTGGCCAACTCGGCCGCCAATTTGCTCTTGCGGGTCTCGGGGTCATCCACCTTGCCAAGGAAGGTGGGGAAGCCCACGCCGTAGTTGCCCGGCTCAGCTGCCTCCGTCGAGTCCTTCATGGCGAACTGGCCCTCGCGAGGTCCACGGCCATCCGTGGTAGACGCGGCCTGGAAGAAGCCCGTGGTCTCGATGAGGCCGCAGAAGGCAATGATCTGGGCACCTCCCAACACCGGGATCCTCAGAGACTCATCTGACAGAAAGAAATTGAAAGAAAGGATGGCCGCCCACAAAGGGCGGTGTCGCATCGCCGAATCGGGCAATGGCTGACAAAGCTGCATCGGGCCTAGCAGGCCTAATCTAGCGTAACAGTCCAACAACTGAGACGTCGGCTTGGAGAGGGCGGCCAGGCCGTTCGGGACGTCGCTGAACTTGAGTCCAAGCGATGGGCTCAAGAAGCCGGGGAACTTGAAGTACTCCGGGACGATATATCCCATGGTAGCATACATGGCCTGGCGCTGCTCTTCTCTATCATGGGCGGCTGTCTTCTCTAGCTGTTCAAACCGTGTCACCTTCACTCGAAGAAACTGGCTGCGTGTTTGAACAAGCAGTTGCGAGACGTAACAGATGACGGTTCATTGAGTTCATAGGGCCCTGAGATGCTCTGAGGCTTCGGCAATGCGGCCGTGCTTGATCTCCACCGCGCGGCGGCGCTTGAACGTGGCCTCGTCGTTGTCGGCGCTCAGGCCCAGGGGGTCCCAGAACCCGATGGGCTCTTGCACACCCAACTCGTTGGCCGGGTCGAAGCTTGGGGCGCTAGTGGATCCGCCGAAGAAGTTGCGTGCGACCTTGGACTCCCTGGCACGCAGAGGCGAGGCCGTGTAGAGGCTCCAGTCGCCCCAGGCCGATCCTGTAAGTCCATCTTGGAAAAACATTCCGATGATGGCCTGCAGCACCACGATTGTCAGCATTGCCATGTATACTCCGACAGTAGTCACTAGTCGTGCCCTCTCACATGGAGCTTTGGTTGACTGGCGCGGTCTTGCATAAACTAGCATGGTCGAATATCTATCACAACAACAAGCTCCGCTCTAGATCCATCTAGGTCCGACCATCTCTCTTTGTTTGCAACCAACTGCTGCCGATAGATGTCCCCCGATGTTCTGCGTCAAACATGTCTCAAGTCTGATTTGATGCAGACATTCCGTGACATTCCGTTCCTGCTAGCTTGCTACGCGCCTGCTGGAAAGATGGGCTTGTGTTGGCTTGAAGGAGACAAGTGCAGCACAGCGCAACCTAGCACAACTTGGAGGGGAAGGCGGAGCATCAACAAGGGCGAGGCGCCATCATGGCCAGGCGGCCATTGGCCAACTCGGCCGCCAATTTGCTCTTGCGGGTCTCGGGGTCATCCACCTTGCCAAGGAAGGTGGGGAAGCCCACGCCGTAGTTGCCCGGCTCAGCTGCCTCCGTCGAGTCCTTCATGGCGAACTGGCCCTCGCGAGGTCCACGACCATCCGTGGTAGACGCGGCCTGGAAGAAGCCCGTGGTCTCGATGAGGCCGCAGAAGGCAATGATCTGGGCACCTCCCAACACCGGGATCCTCAGAGACTCATCTGACAGAAAGAAATTGAAAGAAAGGGTGGCCGCCCACAAAGGGCGGTGTCGCATCGCCGAATCGGGCAATGGCTGACAAAGCTGCATCGGGCCTAGCAGGCCTAACATAGCGTAACAGTCCAACAACTGAGACGTCGGCTTGGAGAGGGCGGCCAGGCCGTTCGGGACGTCGCTGAACTTGAGTCCAAGCGATGGGCTCAAGAAGCCGGGGAACTTGAAGTACTCCGGGACGATATATCCCATGGTAGCATACATGGCCTGGCGCTGCTCTTCTCTATCATGGGTGGCTGTCTTCTCTAGCTGTTCAAACCCTGTCACCTTCACTCGAAGAAACTGGCTGCGTGTTTGAACAAGCAGTTGCGAGACGTAACAGATGACGGTTCATTGAGTTCATAGGGCCCTGAGATGCTCTGAGGCTTCGGCAATGCGGCCGTGCTTGATCTCCACCGCGCGGCGGCGCTTGAACGTGGCCTCGTCGTTGTCGGCGCTCAGGCCCAGGGGGTCCCAGAACCCGATGGGCTCTTGCACACCCAACTCGTTGGCCGGGTCGAAGCTTGGGGCGCTAGTGGATCCGCCGAAGAAGTTGCGTGCGACCTTGGACTCCCTGGCACGCAGAGGCGAGGCCGTGTAGAGGCTCCAGTCGCCCCAGGCCGATCCTGTAAGTCCATCTTGGAAAAACATTCCGATGATGGCCTGCAGCACCACGATTGTCAGCATTGCCATGTTCTCACATGGAGCTTTGGTTGACTGGCGCGGTCTTGCATAAACTTGCATGGTCTGATATCTATCACAACAACAGGCTCCGCTCTAGATCCATCCAGGTCCGACCATCTCTCTTTGTTTGCAACCAACTGCTGCCGATAGATGTCCCCCGATGTTCTGCGTCAAACATATCTCAAGTCTGATTTGATGCAGACATTCCGTGACATTCCGTTCCTGCTAGCTTGCTACGCGCCTGCTGGAAAGATGGGCTTGTGTTGGCTTGAAGGAGACAAGTGCAGCACAGCGCAACCTAGCACAACTTGGAGGGGAAGGCGGAGCATCAACAAGGGCGAGGCGCCATCATGGCCAGGCGGCCATTGGCCAACTCGGCCGCCAATTTGCTCTTGCGGGTCTCGGGGTCATCCACCTTGCCAAGGAAGGTGGGGAAGCCCACGCCGTAGTTGCCCGGCTCAGCTGCCTCCGTCGAGTCCTTCATGGCGAACTGGCCCTCGCGAGGTCCACGGCCATCCGTGGTAGACGCGGCCTGGAAGAAGCCCGTGGTCTCGATGAGGCCGCAGAAGGCAATGATCTGGGCACCTCCCAACACCGGGATCCTCAGAGACTCATCTGACAGAAAGAAATTGAAAGAAAGGATGGCCGCCCACAAAGGGCGGTGTCGCATCGCCGAATCGGGCAATGGCTGACAAAGCTGCATCGGGCCTAGCAGGCCTAATCTAGCGTAACAGTCCAACAACTGAGACGTCGGCTTGGAGAGGGCGGCCAGGCCGTTCGGGACGTCGCTGAACTTGAGTCCAAGCGATGGGCTCAAGAAGCCGGGGAACTTGAAGTACTCCGGGACGATATATCCCATGGTAGCATACATGGCCTGGCGCTGCTCTTCTCTATCATGGGCGGCTGTCTTCTCTAGCTGTTCAAACCGTGTCACCTTCACTCGAAGAAACTGGCTGCGTGTTTGAACAAGCAGTTGCGAGACGTAACAGATGACGGTTCATTGAGTTCATAGGGCCCTGAGATGCTCTGAGGCTTCGGCAATGCGGCCGTGCTTGATCTCCACCGCGCGGCGGCGCTTGAACGTGGCCTCGTCGTTGTCGGCGCTCAGGCCTGGCAACACGTTTGCTTTAGGGCTTAGGGCTTATAGGGCTTAGGGCTTAGGGTTTGGGGTTTAGGGTATAGGGTTTGGGGTTTGGGGTTTGGGGTTTAGGGTTTGGGTTTAGGGCTTAGGGTATCCCTAATCATGACAGCAATGTATAGTACAAACCATAATAGTTAGTGTAAGATCATAGAAAAATGTTGTATCGTATGTTACAACATGATATCAGAGGAGATAAGATAAACCATATTCATGATACTGGTACATAACATAAAATCCGAGATATACAAGTTAGATGTACATGCAAACGTATTTGTACAGGTATGTGTGTGTATACATGTATAATCATATATACATCGAGTTGCTTCGGGCACCCGAACAGCGGCGGCCTAGTGGATCCCAGAAACCAATAGGGTCCTGCAGCAGCTTTCGCTAGCCGACTCTCTCTCTCTCTCTCTCTCCCACACGCATAACCCTCCCGAAGGGAGGCTGCCCTCAGGGCTTTCTCTCTCTCTCTCTCTCTCTCTCTCTCTCTCTCGCTCTCCCGCCTAAACCGTAAGCACCAAACATTAAAAGTTTTCGCCAAACGTTGGAGAAACATTGGAGGGTCGAAGTCGAAGCGCCGGCGGTGGAAGGTGCACTGGCTGCCCTATACGGTCCTGCACTCCCAGCTGGGTGGCGGGGTCGAAACTTGGCTGGCTGCTGGCGCTGCCGCCGAAGAAGTTGCGGCTGGTCTGAAGAGCAATCATGCGAGGTGCACAGCACAGAGCAGGGGATCGAAGGCACTCATAACCCTAAACCCTAAACCCTAAACCCTGAACCCGAAACCCTAAACCCTAAACCCTAAACCCTAAACCCTAAACCCTAAACCCTAAACCCTAAACCCTAAACCCTAAACCCTAAACCCTAAACCCTAAACCCTAAACCCTAAGTAAAGTCGCAGCCGGGCCTTGGAACTATGCTTGCCAGCCTTGGCGTGGACATATCGTGAAATCATGACACAAGGCAAGCATGCACTTACACCACCGACCTGTGCACGACTGCCTTTGGCGATGCCTTAGCCCCACGCAGTGCGAGCAGCCACCTCAGCAGCAATCTTGCCCAACCCTACAGAAAAAAAAAAAACCCTAAACCCTAAAGATCAAACCCTCTCATATCTCCCACCTTTCCTGGGATCCGTGCAGTCGCGGCAACTGCCGCGCCAGAAGCAAAACTGGCTGCCAGAGCAGATGGCGCCGACGCCAAGGGCGCCTTGGACTCCAACGTCCGCTCCTCCTATGTCTTGACTATTTAAACCCTAGGAGCCGTTTATCAAACCTGATGAAACCCTTTGTTCACACTTATCAACTCTGATAGACGATCATTCATGCTCTACTCTGAAGATCCCCCCCAAAACTTTCATCAGCAGAGGCGCGCAGCGCGAAAATGCACCTGCCGGCTGCTGCTCTGACTGCAACCTTCAAGGAGTCACAGCAAAAGTGGTTTAGGGTGTAGGGTTTAGGGTTTAGGGTTTAGGGTTTAGCATGCAACTGCCATCATATCGCTTCTCAGGTCTTGGCAGCTGTGGTTCGGCTAGCCTAGAGTGGCTGGCACCAGGTGCAACAAAACTGGGGACCTGAGTGACAGCAGGCACACTTAAAGGTTCACGGTACTTACTAACCAATTATAACTGTACTTATAACCCTACTTATAATACCCGTAAAAGGCCTTATAGGGGTTATCCCAATTATAAGTAGGGTTATAAGCCCAGTTATAAGTGGTTAGTAAGTACCATGAACCTCCAAGCACACATGCGGCGCTCAAGTAAGGGTCAGCACAGCTCAAAGTTGGAAGATTCGTGCTTGGACCCAGCTGCTGCCGGGCGGCTGCTTGCAGTGACTATGTAGTTCCTTCTACGACAGAAAGCCACTAACCCTAAACCCTAAACCCTAAACCCTAAACCCTAAACCCTCTACCCTAAACTGCCAGTCACTACTCGCTTGAAGCAAACGAACCTCTCGGCTCCAGGCTGCAACCAGCGCTCCTGCGGACAACGCCGCACCTCGGAGCGCATCACCGAAACTCGGAGAGTCCTCTTGCAGTTTAGGGTTTAGGATTTAGGGTTTAGGGTTTAGGGTTTAGGGTTTAGGATTTAGGGTTTAGGGTTTAGGGTTTAGGGTGCGGAGCTGCAATTGGTATTGTAGAAAAGAGTTAGTGTTGAGAGTTGGAAGGGTTAATGAACCCGGAAATCATGTTTGGCTCAAGATGGGCTTGAACAGAAAGCCACAAGTTCAAAAAGTAGTGCCTGGGTTCTTAGGGTTTGGTAAGGGTGTGGATTCCTTCCCCCTTTCCTTCCCCCCTGGGTTGCTCTTATCCGTGTTCTTGTTTGTTTCTTGGTTCGATCTGGGAAATATAAGTTCAGGGCGATTAGGGGAGTTGATTTCCTTCCTTGGTTGTCCCCCCGTAGGTTATGAGCCCAAATTAGGTTCCCTGCGGTTGAGTGTTGTCTTAAGATCTTTGGGATCAAGAAGCAATGCCTTCTCCGAAGCGATGGCTCCAACCTGCCTCGGATGGTGGACAAAATGGTGGAGCTGGAAATGGTGCAGCTGAGTCTCTGGGTGAAAGATCGGTGTTGGAAGAGGTGATTCCCGGCGCTGAAGAACATCTGGAAGAAGCCTTGGTTGCAGAAAGCCCCAATGTGGGTATGAATCCCAATGTGGATATGGTTAGCAATACTGAAGCTGAAGGACGTGCTGTCTCTGTATCGCCAAAGCCTGGTGAGAAAAGGAACTGGGACGCGACTGGTGGTATAGATCGTGAAATGGAGGTGACTGTTTTACGAGTGTTGCACAAACACGGGTATCAGCCGTCGACTTCGACTTCGGGTCGAATGGTAGACCAAGAGTCTCAGACCGATCTGATTGGAGAAGTGCTGCAAGCGGCCAGGAGGCCTCTGAACAAGATCAAAAGGGATCCATCTTCGAGTTCCCAAGGTGGTGGAAGCGGTCACGAACAGAAGGGTGCGGACAGCTTTGAAGCTGCACCTGCTGCTGAATACGCCATGGGGGAGGAGGAGATCCTACAGATGGAGGCTGAGAGGTTGCGACAGTTGTCCGAAGAAGAGGACGAGATGCGACAGGTCTCTGAAAGGGATGGTTTTCGGAAAGATGAGCATCTGATCAAAGCGTGCGATGGGACAACGTGGGAATGGCACCTCCATGAAGATGGGAGACAATATTATTACTGCCTGGATACGCAGGAAAGCAAGTGGACATTGCCGGTGGTAGGTGAAAAGATGAAGAGTGACGAGGTGGTTGGGTCTCCTTCGGGCAATGAGCTGGAAATGGAGGCGGCACTGGATTCTTCATCCTCTACTCCGAAGACTGAGTCTACGAGGGCATTCCAGGGTAGTGTAAATAGTTTAGGTGAAAAAGATTTTTCCTCTACTATCAGGGATAGCGGTCCTAGGGCTGGTGGTGACGCCCCGACTTCGGGTTCTCCTGATGAGGAGGAGATTCCTGGAAACCGAGCAGACATCGCTGGAGCTCAACATCTGGATCGGGAAGGAATGGGAGCACTTTCTGAGGGTGTGGCAGCGGTGGAATCGGTAGGTCCAGAAGAAAAAATTCCCAATGTGGAGATCGGAACTGTGTCGGCTGCAGAAGAGCGAGTGGTGGATGTGGTACCTGTCGTTCAGGAATGTGGTCCTGGAGATTCGGATTACGGAGGGAAAAGGTCGTGTGTTGCGACTGAGGAGGTCTCTTCGTTTGGTGCCAAGATTCCTGCCATTCAAGGGGAAAAAGAAGCTTCTGGAATAGCTGGAGACACGGAAGATCTGAGAAAATGAGGCCTGGAGCGCCAATGATGCGCGGGTCGATGCGCCAGATATTACCTGGAGTGCGAAGGAAGCACGGGTTGAGGTGCATATGGTGTTACGTTCCACGGGCGACTGCAACAATGGGGCGCAGGTCTCCGCAGCAGCTGATGATGGAGGTTCACAGGTGGACGCACTGGTGCAACCTGAAGTTAGCCGCGAGGAACGGAATAGCAAGGGCTACACCGGAGCCGATGAGGCAGCTGTGGTCAACGATGGTGGAAATTCTCCTTTGGAAGCCATGGAACCAAAGGAGCCTGCGGTGGAAGAAAGCGTGCCTGCCGTGGATGATCGACTCAATCGCCCTGCAGTGGAAGAAGATTTGCCTGCTGCAGAAGGTGTGACAAAGGACTCCAATGATGGGTCCACTCCCATGAAGGGAGAAGTGTTGCCGTCTGGAAGTTCGCCGGAAGTCGACACCGAGCGAACTACAGCAGATGAGGCAAAGCCTTTGGCGAAGAAAAAGGGAGGTCCTGAAATCCAGGAGCACAAAAAAGATGAGCTTGTGGGACTCGTGGAGCAGGACGAGCAGTGTGACTCAAAGGTGAAGACAAAGGATGCGCCAGGAGCCGATGATACAGAGGTGGTTTCTGAAGAGCATGCAAAGAAAGTGCCCCGAGCGGGAGCCTTGGAATCACCTGGGACACATTGCTATCAAGAGGGAGATGAGATCATGGGTCTAGTGCGCTGCATCAATGGGTATGGAGCCTTTTTGGACCATGGTGATATGAATGTATTGGTTCCTGCAGAAGGGAACAATGCATATCAGTTCAAATTTGGTGATACTGTCAATGGAACAGTGAAACGAGTGGAAGATGATGGTACCATAATCTTGGACACCTTTCTGGTTTTGGAAGAGGACGTGGAGGACTCTTCTTCGACGCTGCGGAAATGGAAACCCAGCGGCTGGAGTACGTGGTGGACGGATTCATGGTATGCTGGTCAATGGTACCAAGATTCCAACGGTCAATGGGACTGGAAACAGGAGGAAGAGCAATCCGATGAAGAGCTTGTGGTACAGGAGTTATCCTCTGAAGAACGAGAAGAAAGGCAACTTTATGGAGAAAAGATCTACAAAGCTCTTCTGGAGAATGGAAACGAAGAGGAAGCCTATGTTGGCAAAATTACTGGGATGCTGTTGGGTCGCCCGATGGAAGATTTACAGGAGTGTGTTGCAGATCAGGCATTCCTCAATGCGGAAGCTCGGCGCGCGTATGGCATCTTGCAAAATGATGGTTGGAAGCCTGATGGTACAGAAAGCACAGGCTTGGGGAAGTTAACCACTTTTTCCCGAAAACAGTACCACAACGCGCTTTTCGAACTGGCATGCAGAAAAAGGAGATTTACTCGACCAGTTGTGGGTGAAGCGGTGGCAACGGTGCTGAATCAAGGGGAAGATGAGTTTTGGAACGCGCTTTGGTTGGACACCAAGCTATTTTTGCAGGAGCTTGATGGTGCAGTGCAATCCATGAGCAAAAGGGAGAACAAGCCAATGGAAGCCTACATGGACCCTGACCAGTACAAAAAGGCTCACATGACTCCACAGACTGTGTCACCTGGATACAGCAAACTGTGCAAGTTCTTCAATAAGGGAAGGTGTCGCAACGGTGATGGTTGTCCCTATGAGCATCGTCGTTATGGTGAAGGTTGGCCAGGAGGAGGGTCAACTGATCCAAAGAATAGCCAAGAAGCTGATGATGAGGATGGGAACATCGGTGACCCTCCCACAGAGGAAGGTACAGTGGATGAGGCACAGCAGGAGCGGGAGGATTTGGCCTTCCGGGCCAAGTACAATTTTGGCAAAGGTGCATCAAAGGGTGAACCTATGTCGGGTGAGCCAAAAGGTCGTCTGTGTCTGTATTACAATCAAGGTGGTTGTAAATATGGGACTACATGCAGGTATCTTCACAACGATGACATAGCATTGGAAGGGACTTGGGAGCCCGGCAAATCTTGGGACAATGCTTCCAGGAAGGCACTAAGGGACCCAGGGTTCCACCATTGCTGTTTCGATTATTACCTCAGAGGACGTTGCCGGAAAGGGTCAAATTTCTGCAAGTACTCCCACGACGAGATGTCAGAGGAGCGGCTGACGCTCCTGAAACACTTGGTACAGGTGGCCAATCAGGTCCGGTTTGAAAAAGAGAGAGGATGGGAAATTACGGATAGAAGCACTTTTCAGCCACCTGCGAGTGGGGGAGCTGAATCTTCCTCATCCTCGGCACCAAAAGCGCTGCAAATGACCAATGTGTCACAAAAAGAAGGTGAAAAAGGTATTCTGGATGAAGCAGAAGCTGATGAACAAAAGAATTCGGTGGCTGAATCCACTGGTACTCGGCTTCAAAATCCGGAGGAGCCAATTGAAAATTGGATGGCTCGCAACGAACACCTGTGGGTGTATACCCCTCATGTAAGTGAGGTGATGATTACGCTTGGTGTGACCAATGTGTCGGACTTGCAAGAGTTCATCTTTGTGGAAGATTTGGTTGACAAAGGGATCAACAAAGTGACCGCATGCAAAATTCTGCAATTGGTTGGTGATGTCCGATATCGCCCGGGAGGACCGGAAAAAGCAGTTCCTTCTGATGCATCCGTACGGGTACAACAATCTTCTGGGAACAAAGGAACTGGAAGAGCGGCGGCGCGAACCCTCACTCAGGTGCGTGAAGCTGAAGACTCCGGTGCAAAAACCATGCCGAGAGGCTCCTATCGGGAGCTTTTTGATAAGGTCAGGTACCGTGATGGTTGGACGCTTGCGCAGAGGTCTCCGTTGTGCGTACAGAAGCTGCGGTTGGTGGGAGTTGGAATGCCGCCGGTGAATCCACCAACAAAAAAATATCGGTCAAGATCAAACCCTGTGAGAAGGGGAAGGCCCTTGCTGGACAAAAAACAAGTGCGACAGGTGCCACGCTCTCGGTCACAACGACGAGTGCAACCGGCGGAAGTGGTGGAAAAGCCGAAGCCACTGGAACTGAAGCCTCGTGGTGGGTTGTCGTATCGGTTCAGCAGAGCGTGGGCAGATGTGGTGGATGATGATGAACAGGCGGAGGCCTTGGTCTCGTACGCCGCTTCCTCAAGCGATTCAAGCGAAGAGGAGACCAATGCCGTACAACGCCTGAAGGAAATCTTTTTGCAAGAAAGGGATTCACAGAGAACTGCGAATCGTGGCAATGTTCCGCAAAGTGGTTCTTCAGGCTCCAATGACGGGCCGAAAAAATCGGTTCACCTTGGCGAAGGGCGCGACAAAGCGTCGCGGGGGGAGACCCGCCAAGAAGTGACTTCACAAGTTTTTTCGCTACCACAACCTTCTCGTCGAGCTGAACGGTCTCAAAAAAGAGCAAGGGATGGTTCAGTTATGGTTGGTTCGCTGGCGGTGGGCTCCACGGATGAGGTTTTACCTGGGCAAGGTGTTGCTGGACAGGTGAATGTATCTGAAAGCGCTCAAGTTCTTCCTGGGCAAGAAGTGGCTGGACAGGAGACGGCGCTGGAAGGAGCAGTACAAATTTCTGGCGAGGAGACTGACCAAAAAGAAGGAGAAGGTAGGAGCAATGAACTCCGTGGTGATGGGGCGAAGATATTGGATGTTTGTCCGGTGAAGATGGACCCTCAGCAATTGCTGGTTAAAGGTCTTCTGACTCGGATTTATTGGAAGGTTGCAGTTGGCAAGTTGCCGGTGGGGCAAAGAGACTGCCAAAAAGGGTCCAATAAGATGGATCGAAATTTGGTTATTAGCATGTCATCCGAGGGTGCAAGCGAACAGGATGAGAACCTGGCACTGGAGGACGATGCTGATCAGTCAATGGGTGACGGTGCGATGGTAGTTCTGGTGTATGATCCAAGGACGCTGATTCAGTCGCCAACAACTGATTGGGTTATGCGTCGCGGTCTTACCGATCGTTCCGTCTGGCCAGCAATGGCGTACATGGCACAGAGGATATGTGCTGAAATGGTTCAAGTGGATGAAATGAATGCCCAGCTAGGGACTGGAGCACTCCTTTTTCAAAGGAGAGATCAAGGACATTATAGTGACCTGCATCATTCGTTCCATGACAACCCGTGCTTGCCGGCGGTGGGAAATTACCCTCTTTCGGTGATGGGTGCCTTGTTGTCTCCTGGTCTGGAAGGGGAATTCAAGAATACTGACAAGTTTGGAACTGCTATGGAGGCAATTGCCTATGATTGGAGTCGCAGTCCAGGCATGGAAGTTCACATTGAACTTATGGCGAGGGTAGCCAAAATGGTTCACCCGTTCCTGAATCTTGGAGCCCAGGGGTCGGTGATGGTTTCGGAATTTCTCTGGCAGCGCGGGAGGGCCCGGTTGATGGAGTTCCTTCAAGCGGCGACTTGTGCAGACCAATTGGAGGCTCTCTGGAGAAGGATGGACGACGATGCTGATGAAGAGGTGGATCCTTCGACAGCGGTGCTGGAAGTTCTTGGACCAGAGGATGCGGTACTTGATCAAGGGAACAATGAATCCCTTATTCCCATTGAAGATGCTGGAGGTGAGACAAGTGGTGACACTGGAGGGGATGGCAAAGCGCCAGAAGTTTCTCCGGAAGAAGAGACATCCAGTGGGTCATCAAGACTGGCGGACACAAGGATTTTCTTGTGGTCAGTGTACTCCCGCGTGGCTTCGAATTTCTCTATGCAGGACCGCACTACTGGTAAGATCTTTGACAGCACAAAAGGGTATCCTGGTGAAGGACCAAACAATGATGACAATCCTTCCTCTAAGAGGAACTTACCCTGGATCTCGGAAGACTACCTCGACGAAGTGGTGTCAAAAAAGATGGAAAGGTCTTCAGATATGGATGGGTTTGTTCCGGGAAGTGAGGGACCATTGGAAAAGGTAGAGGTGGAGAATGTTACTGCCTCTAAAATTCTTATGGCTCTTTGGAAGAAGGGACATAGAGTTGGTTATAGGAGGTTGTGTCGTTTGAACGCATCTGGATGCAAGGTTGGAGCAATGAAACGTCCAATCAAAAGGGTGCAGAAGATTGGCACTAGAAAGGCCTTCACGAAGATGTTCAATGTTTTTGGATCGTCTCAGCATGGCTCAGGAGTTGGCGGAAAACCGATCATGAAGGTGGTAGGACCAAGGCCAGGTTTTCCAGCTGTACTCCAAGCACCAAATACTGATAGCACGTCGGGTGAAGGGAGCAGTCCCCAGGTACATGGCAATGTTCATGTAGAGCACAGTCGCCCTATGGACCGGTATGAGGCAGAGCGCTTGGAGAAGAGGAAGAAGGGATTCTGCTATTGGTTCGGCAAGGGGAAAGATCGCTGCAAATTTGGTGACGACTGCAAATTCATCCATTCCGAAGATGATGTGGTGCTACATTCGTATTGGTGTAAATACTATGTGGCAGGGAGAGAATGTTTCGCTGGAAAGGATTGTGGGTTCTCGCATGATGCAACTGGTGTGAGGTGCGTCCAGTTTGCTCGGTCTGGGAAGTGTCGGTTTGGTGACAGGTGTGTCTTCGAGCATGGTGTTCCGCTGGAAGAACAGAGGCCAAGGTCTCCAAGGACGCCCCCAAGGGATGGTCCAAGGAGAAAGTCTGGTGCAAATGGTGGAGAAAAGGAGATCTCTCCTGAACAGTTCGATGATGATGAGGAGGATTTTATGGTTTATGACGAAGAGACCAAGATGACGGAACTGTTGATGGAGGCGATTTCATTTCTGTCCGGTGGCAAGCCAGATTTGGCTCGAGCAGAGGCGGACCCATTGTTCAAACTCCTGAAGTTCACTGGAGATGCTGACCAAATGGATCAAGAATGGGTTTCGTGGACCACTGAAATGTTGACCGTGCTGGAACTTCTCGAAGTAGTGAAGTCGTATGAGGTTTCGCTCGCGGAGGTGGAAGAATGGGTCAATGACCTGAGGATATGGTATGAGCGAGCCAATTTGGGAGAGGAAAAGGATTCCAAAAGAGGTAAAAAGAGGTCCCTAGAAAGGGAGTCCAGCAAGGATATTCCTGCCGAAAAAGGAGTGGTTGAGACTTCGGAGACGGAGGTTGCCGTTGAAGAAGAGAAGAAAAAGGTAAAAAAGAAGAGGAAAGCTGCAGCTATCGAAGATCCTTACACTCTCATGGTTCCAAAGCCGAAGAAGATGCCGACGATCATTGAGAAGGGTGGATCAACATCCAATGTGGTGGCTTCTGCAGTGGAAAAATCCTCGAAGACGCGCACAAAGTCAAATGTCGGTGGAAAGACAAAGAAGAGGGAGAAAAGTCAGAGTCCCAAAAAAGAAGAGGTGGTAATGGTGCAAGATCCTGAGGAAAAGGATCGTCCATCTGATGCGGATGCACCAGGGTCTGCCACTGCGAATGCAGAGCTGGGTCAATCTTGCCAGGCGATTGAGGACGCAAAGAGAGAAGGATTGGTATCCTCAATTCAAAGGGGCGTACAGGATCCTGTTCTTACAGTTTCGGACCTGGAGTATATTCTGCTGCAACTTCACCTCAAGATTGCCAACAATCGGAAAAAGAAGTGATTGGATGGTATGGATGAAGGGATGGTTTTTCTCTTTCTGGAGACAGGCGCGCTGGAACAGCCAATGTGCTGACAATGTGGTGGTTACTATTAAGGGTATGGAAATCCCTGATAGTAGAAGTCAGTAGCTTTTCGCGTAGCGAAGACCACGGTTTGTGGTGAAGAAGGCCAAGGAGTCTTCAGTGATGAGAGGATCATGGTGAAAAGAGATTCTCTGTGGGTAGTAGGTTAGCCAATGTGCTATAATTCCGTCCTGGAAGACGTTAAACCATAACATGCATTTCAAGCAGCTGGCTGCTGCCTTAATGGCAGTTTTTGGCCAAAAGATCTGCATCTCCAATGTGTCCTAGGAAATCCTAGGACAGGGGGAGTGCGGAGCTGCAATTGGTATTGTAGAAAAGAGTTAGTGTTGAGAGTTGGAAGGGTTAATGAACCCGGAAATCATGTTTGGCTCAAGATGGGCTTGAACAGAAAGCCACAAGTTCAAAAAGTAGTGCCTGGGTTCTTAGGGTTTGGTAAGGGTGTGGATTCCTTCCCCCTTTCCTTCCCCCCTGGGTTGCTCTTATCCGTGTTCTTGTTTGTTTCTTGGTTCGATCTGGGAAATATAAGTTCAGGGCGATTAGGGGAGTTGATTTCCTTCCTTTGTTGTCCCCCCGTATAGGGTTTAGGGTTCAGGATTTGGCATATGGATGCCAGCTACACGTGCGTGGCGTGCACCGGCCGTCGTGGCTGCCAGAAACTGGGGTCGAAGCCGACAGCAACGCGCCGTCCGTTGCTGGCCATGCTTCGAAAATGGCCTACACTTCCTCAGCGAAACTCATCGGCAACGTGCGGAGAACTCTCGCTGGCAAACACAGGGGGCTTCTGGAATTCTGTGACGCAGAGAAGGTGGAAGGACGCTGGGCCGCCAGCAGCCTCTGAGCAATGGGAAAAAGGGCACTGAGCCGAAACTACGGACAACGAGCACCAGAGTGAGAGAATAAAGCTTTAGGGCTTTCGAAAACCCACTGGCACTGGTCGCAGCTGAGGTTCTGACAACAGCATCATGACCAAACCGGAAGAGTTGCTCGGTGGTCCGATCCATACCAGCGCTCCTTTCTGAAATACCACATGGGCCATAACCAACCATGCTATACTCTCTAGACCCTAGGGTTGAAGATTTAGGTTTCATAGTGCTCTCGAAGAGTCACCCTACAAGTCTGAGATTAGGGGTCCCCCTTTTTTGGGTATCACCCAAATACACAAAACCTGTACCCTGAACTCTTTCTGAGCGGATGCCGCAGTCCGCAGTCGCCACTTTTCTTTTTCCAGACGTCGTTCGATGTCCGGCATCTCAGGTAAGCAAACATGTGCAAGACACAAGGTCACAAACACGGCTCCACCAGGCTGGGTTGAACCGTTCGTGAAAAACAACCTAAACCCTAAACCCTAAACCCTAAACCCTAAACCCTAAACCCTAAACCCTAAACCCTAAACAGCTGCTTGCTTGCACAAGATATGGGCGTAGGCTCCTGCTTTTCAGGAGCTCCGAATTGCCAACTCCAGCGATTGCTTTCCAAGATACCCTGTACAATTGACGTCGGACCTACCTCTTCACACAGTTCGGCGACTGCTCTACCTGACCATCAGTTCAGACAGCCCCATTTGGGGGACCACTGACAGAGGGCTTAAAGCAGGAGGCCCGTAAATGTGGCCCTTAACTTGGAGTGTGATTCTATACCTATGACCCTAGCAGAGAGCGAGAGAGAGAGAGAGAGAATAAAAATCAAAATTAAAAAACAATAAACATATAATGAATACGTATATATATATATATACATATGCATGGACCTGCAAGGGCTCTTATCTCCTTCGCCACTACCAAAAGTAAGTAGGTCAAAAGTCTCCCACCACGCAAAAGCTAGCTTCAACCTCGACGGTACCAGGCTTGCAAAGCCATGCGAGAAAGCACAGGGAGCCTCTGCTGCTGGACTGTACGGGTAGCTGATTCTTATCCCAATCCCGCCGTCTTCCAGATGTGCATCGACCGCACATGCAACCTAGGTATCATCATCTCGACGTTTACGGTCGTTCAGGATTCTGGATGACGCACAGCACAGCTCGAAATTTTTGCGGTTCAGTTCTGAGCAGCAACAGCTGAGTATCCCGGACAGTAGCAGCCACTGTGCATTGTGGATTCTTGAAACCCCGGACAAAAACTTCAAACACAACTTCTGAGTCAGCTTGGTTGGTCACGCCGATGCACGCCATCAACATCCGATGTCTTCAAAAGCCATTCGCAAAGCAATCGGTACCCGCTTTGAAGTGTCCGCGCATGGAGCCCCGGGACATGAAACAGAAGGAAAGGAGCAGTATGCGTATTACCGTTTACTATTGATTCTTCTGATTCTTCTTTGAAAAACAAATACACATCAGTCGTAACATTGCGCACGGGAGACCATTGGGTAGAGCGCGCCCAGCATAAGCTGCCTTGTCAATATAGTTGTGATCTGTGAGTGTTTGATGGCACACAGTGATGATCATTGACTGGCTGTCTTCAGTTTCACTGATGAGTATGAGTGTTGGTTCTTACAGTCCTTACAATCCTTACAATCCTTCTCAACAACGGTTGCTGCTGCATTTGGTTCTTGACACGGAGGTGTGCACACTGTTCGCTTGCCTTGCAAAAGGTGGGCGGGCCTTCGGTGCACCGTCTTCCGACCGTCACCCAGTCTCTGCAGCAGTCGCTTGCAGATGACGGTGGTCTCAGCATGTGGCCGGGAACTAGGAGACTAGGAAACTCGACCTCCTTTACGGGACCAGACGGGGGTAACTACCTAACTCCCTTACTCCCTACTGAGAACCAGCAAGGCGATTGTCGGAAGTCTCGGGCGTGGACGTCGTCCCATGCCTCGTCCAGCGCACTCTGCTCCTCATTGCTGGAAACCACCTGCATGCATGGCTGCGAGGGGGTCAGCCAAAGCGAAAGACTTTCCTCTGTGCCTGCCGCTCTTTTCTCAGCGGTATGTCTTCCAGCAGAGATTCAGCCTCGGGCGAGACTTCCCCAGCCAAGCAGCAGAAAAAAGATCTGCTGAGATATGTCTGGGGCCTTGGGCACGGGGGGTCATACGTTGGTCCTGCAATATGCGGCACTGCTTCTAGGCAGCCTGCTATATCATGGACACCACGACGGGCAACAGCCGCCTTGGCCTTCGACAGATGTTGGGTTTGGGCTCCGTTGTAGGCAAGTAGGAACCCAGGCTTCCTTTAAGGGAGCAATGCGCACTCAGGTTCCCAGCGCATCAGAGCATAAAACTTAGAGCTCAACTCTTTGGGAGCTACTTCGATGCGCATTTTTGAACCGCAAAGGCTTGTGGCCTCAGTGTCGAATGTCAGCCCATGTAGGCATCGCAGCGAAGCCTCCAGTAAGCGCGGGGCCTCCACAGCAGGCGATGCAAGACATCACCAGTCAACCCCCCCCCCCACCGACCCCCTCAAGCGCCCCACGAATTTACAATTACGACTCGGACTCATACACAAGCGCCGACTCATGGGCAGCACCAATTTGATCTGAATGTGCGAGCACTCGAGCTTCGCGCCTGACAAGGAACCTCAGGAGAGAAAAGCAAGGCAAGCCGAACCGTAATTCATCCGTCATGGTGAGCACAAACAAGGGATGCTTGAGGCCAGTACCTCAGCACATCTTGCCAAAACATCGACACCTGGCCGAATTCACCCGCACTTCCAACACCAGCCGTAGAACTGCCTGACTCCTCTCGTGCCTCCACAGGCACAGAGCTCTCTGGGCACAGTTCGGCAAAGCCTGTCACGTGAACGCAAAAGGCGCCCCTCGCCCCCAAACCCTAAACCCTAAACCCCAAACCCTAAACCCGACCCCCTTGCAACAGAATTGAGCTGCGGGCTTCTCCAGCACGCGAAGAGCTGCCAGAGCCGTTCCGCCACCATGTCGCCTGGCGCAGACAACTGTTCTTACAAGCCTGTAGCAACACAACACAGCTGCAAATGGGGCGCGCCTGAGGATAGCCAGGAGTGCTTCCACTCCCTCAGGGAAAAGCACCGTGCCGGCCACGAAGTGTGACTTTTTTGGGAGGGGAGGGGAGTTTGGTTGGCTTCGGGCTTTCTGGTTCGGAGTTCGGATGGGGGGCTGGATTCCCCAACAACGCCTTCAGTTGCGCAAACTCGTGGTGGACCGCCAGGCACTCCTTGTCGTAGAGCAAAGCCAAGAGCCTGGCTGCAAGTAGACAAGAGGGGTTTAGGGCGTAGGGTTGGAGGTGTACGGTAGGATTCCAGCGTGTAAGGGGCGGCAAGAATCGATATGCAAACCCCAGACCAGACCTCAAAACCCCCAGGTCCAGCGGTGCAAACTTACTCTCCCTCACTCTCCCAGCTGCCCACCCCAAAGCTCGAGTTCCTGGGCTCCTGTTGGGGAGGGGCGGGGGGTGGTATAATCATACCCCTTAGTACTCCCAAACAGCCCTCCAAGCTATAAGGTTCGCTGGGTTCCCTAGTACCTCCCACGCTGGGAAGCCCACTCCCCTCAACCCTAAGCCCTAAACCCCACAAACCGGCATCCCTAAACCCTAAACCCTAAACCCGAAACCCGAAACCCGAAACCCTAAACCCCAAACCCTAAACCCTAAACCCTAAACCCTAAACCCTAAACCCTAAACCCTAAACCCTAAACCCTAAACCCTAAACCCTAAACCCTAAACCCTACGCAGCTTCCCCACAAACAAGCACAAGGGCGGACCCATGGCAGATTCTCTGCACGTGCTCTGCGCTGCCGGCATTGATCGCAAGGGCAGACAAGGCACTGCCTTGCGTTTAGGGCTCAGGGCTCAGGGCTTAGGATCGCGGGCTTCGGGTTGAGGGTTGAGGGTTGAGGGTTTCGGGTTGAGGCTTGTGGGCTCGGGGTGATCAACATGCGGGGGCTACTCTACACCAGGTAACTTCTCCAGAGGAATCCCGCACCGAAAGGACCCCCGCGAAGGCACCCGGGCATAGAAAAACTGTCACTTGCCGACTCTGGGTCTAGACAGCTTTGTGCCCACTTCTCGTCGCCGTTTCAGCAGCTAAGCGCGAAGTAAACCCTAAAATCGTATATGGGGGGGTTTCCGACATTAGGGGTACCTTGTTGGGGTCCTTATTTTCAAGGAAAGCCTACTATCTGGAGATCTATATGAGGGGGCCCCCTAAACCCTAAACCCTAAACCCCTTACTTTCGTAAAACCCCACGTGGCCGCTAAGCATGTGATGGCCGCCGGGATGCCGAGTGTCGCTGCCCCTGGCGGGGTGGCGGCCACTCCTTGCACCGCAGCAACTGCGACCTCAAGAGAGGGCTTTAGTTAGGGTTTAGGGTTTAGGGTTTAGGGTTTAGGGTTTAGGGTTTAGGGCTTAGGGCTTAGGGCTTAGGGCTTAGGGCTTAGGGCTTAGGGCTTAGGGCTTGTAGGGTTTAGGGGAACCCAGAACCAAAAAAAGGAAAAGGGCACCACTGGGCTGCCCAGTTCTTCTAGAGTAGGGGTTAGGGTTTAGGGTTTAGGGTTTAGGGTTTAGGGTTTAGGGTTTAGGGTTTAGGGTTTAGGGTTTAGGGTTTAGGGTTTAGGGTTTAGGGTTTAGGGTTTAGGGTTTAGGGTTTAGGGTTTAGGGCTTGGGGTGATTTGCTTTAGGGCTGCGGGTCGGGGGCTTTGGGTACAAGCCTCCCCTTTTCCAGTGCTCCTGCCCGGCCTGCGGCAGGGCAGCCGCGGTGCGGCGGATGGGGGAATCCGGAAGTCCGGTCAGCGCGTTCTTCCTTTAAGGGCTGTAAGGGGTTTAAAGTTTGTGGGGTTTACAGGGTATCTGCAAGACACATCAAGAGGCGCGTATTGCAAGGGAACACTGCCCGGCTCTAGGCCTCTGTAGGCCTACATGGGGGGGCGGGGGGGGGGGGGGGGGTGTGATCCGAAGTTGTGGAACCCTTTGTCGCAGAGTGCAAGGCTAAGGTACCAAAAGAGTCCATCATGCAGATCAACGTCCCTGCCCAAGAGCCGCGCTTTCGACGCAGCTGGTCAGCGGCCCAATCCCGATCCTGGCACCATGGTCTTCCATCTAGACCATCACCCGCGGTTTAGATGTTAACGTTGACACCGTTTGCGCAACCCAAGTGCCGGGAACACCATTTAGAAAACCCCCGATAGCTTCACGACCCTCATCGGTCGCGCTGAAGTCAAACCCTACATCCGGCCCCTTACTTGTACTACAGGCGCCTGCCCTCGCTCCGCAGGCATTGATACAAGGGGCTATGTTAGCGCACATCTTTGCGTGTGAAGCCCAGTGACACGCAGCTGCGAGCGAAGTCACATCACCCCGCGTAAAGTCGCACCACAGAGGCACATGTTGAAGCCTTTCCCCCAATGTGCACGCGCCGCACGAGCATGTTCTCGACACACACTGGTCACCGCACGCCTGGGAGGGGAGCGCATTTTTGTCAGCGTGAATGAGATTTTTGCTTGGGGGTGCGAGTGGGTTCTGACCAATGTTGGAATTCGCGAATCCCCAGTGTGCAGGCGCCCGAGATACGACTTTACACAAGAAGATACGACGTAACCTACCCGCTTGTAGGATGTATAGGGCTGCCAGGAGGCTTCACGTCACGAAGCCGAGGTTCTTAGGGGCGAATTTGGCCCCACAAAGCGTGCCGGTTTGGCCATTTCAGTGTCATGGCTGTAATTCATCTACGCCGGCCCTGTGAGGGGGCTTCGGAAAGCAACTTCACTACCGTCTCGAGGCCAAAGGGCGATCCGCGTGACAACCTAAAGAAACATCAGCAAGCTCTCAACTTGGGGAAGAAGACGGCACCACGGGACACAAAGGGCATTTCGCACTCCAGAGACACATGTGGCTTCACAATTCCACCTTTTCGGCTTGGCTGGTGGCTATCAGCCGCACATAAGGCGCAAGTTGTGCAACAAACTGCAAGAGAATGGAAGGTGGTGACGGCGTCCACCACGAAAATGAGCTACCTACAAGCTCAAGGCAATAGAAAGAGGCGGCAGCATTCATAGCGGCCTCATGATCTCATAATCTTGCACGAGCGGCAGCGAGCCCGCATTGCTTGTGTCAGCACATCTTGATGGCACACCCATCAGTCACTCGCTGCGAGCTGCTCGTAGCCCTGCCAAATATGCAGTGCAGAAGGTAGCCAAACCCTTGCGCTTATTGTTGTGGAACGTGCAGCCGCGCCCAATCGTATACGTATGTATAAATATAAATATAAACATATACATATATATGTATATATATATATATATATATATATATATATATAGTGTATGTATATATATGCATATGAACACGTAGCGAACAAGCAATGTCTTGACTTGGCCTTCTCGGATTCCATGAGCATGGCCTCCGAGCACATTGCCTCCCTGCCACGGAACTGATTCTCTGCGGTGCGAAAGAGATCTTCGCAACCCAAAGAATGGCCTGGCGGCGGCCTTGCCTGGATGGCTTCTGCACTTTTGTATCTTACCCTCAAAGACTCACAGACGGAGCTCTGTTCGGGCAGGCCTGCTGGTCCACTCAGGATGACCGCTGCTGCGGAAGTCACGAGGATACCACCCGCAAGTACACTGAAAAGCGCCTTGGTGATCAGAGTTCGTAGGTCCAGCCACGAGTATAAGACTGCGGCAAGGCTACGGTGCCTGACTGAGGGGGAAGGTCGTCAGCACGAGCGCCATGTTCAGCGACTCAGACACCCCGTGAGGCGCGCATGGCGGTTAACCCAAAGATTCCCAGCCAAGCTGCAGCAATTGCCAGGACAACCCGGCCATTCAAAGGATGCGCCAGATATCGGATCTTTCCAGCCTTAGGGGTCCAGAGGTCCCTTGGAAGAAATAGAAGGAGAGATTCGAAGCCCTGCCTGCAGCCCGAGATACTTGGACCAGCCCTGGAAAGCCTCCCAAACGGCAGGTGCGGAAGGGAAAGTTCTCAGCACAAGAGGCCAACGGGTTACTTTGACCCCGCCTGCACAAGCATGCAGCCCAAGACAACGTAGCCGAGCAAGGCGTGCGCTGTCCTGGAACCGTGACGTCGATGCTTGCCGGAATGTCTACGCCGGCATAAGCATAAGGCACCCACTTTGCTGGAGGGTTGCCGGGGTCGAAGCCCAACTGTGAACCACCTGCCAAGAGGAGTACCAAGCTGCGAAGATGCTTTGGATCAACCCGCCCCCGCCCATCAACTGGTGGTTCCGGAAGATGCAGCAGTAGCCAACCTCAAGTCGCAGGGGCCAGGACCGCCTACAACAGTGCAGGATTGACCAAATCATGGCTGTGGCCCCTGATCTTGGCCAAGTGACCACCGCGGCGAAGACCGCACAGGTCTGGATGGCCGCATGTAGTGCCCGGACACTGTCTCTCCTGAGACTTATGACTTGTTCACAGGGGATGTAGCGCGAGCCAAGTATCCTTCTCCCAAACCCCGCTCAGATGCCGGCTTTCCCGCCGCCAACGAATAGACAACCTCCGACCGTCATGTATGGAGGCATGGCAACTTTCTCCGGCCATCTCTCTCACGTATATCGGAAGGTATAGCGCCTACGAACCCACTGAGGTCGGAGCAGAGCCACTTGTCATCAAGCACCAGCAGACCAACATTGCCGCGATGTGGCCGAAGAATAAGATAGGCATGTTTGTGAACCTGCAGTAACGTTCGGATGTTCTGCAAAGGTGCAGACGCTTGCTCCTGGCGACTTCAGGCTACCAAGTGGCTGTGCGGCACAGCCGAAGCACAGGGCCACAGCGAGCCCAATGACAGCAAAAGCCCAAGCCGCCATGGCGCAAGTGGGGCTCCCTGACCCCCTGGTCAAACTCGGACGAACTCAGGCTATTGCTCCCATGACCCCTGTGCAGTTATAGCTATACTCTCCTTAGAACCTTAATAAAAATAATATGTTTAATGTCCTCTTGGGTTGTATATAAACGAACCATTCAAAATAATTCCCCAGGGGGGTTATAGATACCATGTGTGATGCAGACAGGCTCGGGAGCAGCCGACATACAGCTGACGGCGTTGGCTCAAGAGGCACTTGTTTCGGGGAGCTCTCAACACTTCGCACCCTGCAGTTTTTAGACCATGAACCAGCAAAGAAACATTCATTATTAAAGCACTACAACGTCAATACAGGCCCCCCGCAGTGAGAGGCAATGCGAGCCCAGAAGTGCAGAAGCAACGACAATTTCAAGGATGGCGAGCGAGGCCATGCCCGCACCTAGCCAAGGGTTTAAGGTTTAGGGTTTAGGGTTTAGGGTTTAGGGTTTAGGGTTTAGGGTTTAGGGTTTAGGGTTTAGGGTTTAGGGTTTTCGTCCAAAATGCAAGGGCGGTGGGTGAGGGGGGAGGCGACATGCCTGCTCTCCATTGAGCAGAAAGCCCCAGTGCTCTTCGGTTTAGGTACTCGGCACCCTGTGAGTACGAAACCGAAGCACACCCGCCGCGTTTGGACAAGACAAAAACAAGTGAGTAGAACAAATAGACCGACCCGGCGGCGTAGGGCGGTAGTCGGGTCGCCGGGCCACCCCATCATCAACAGCGGAAGAGAAAAAAGCAAAAAACAAAAAAGACACCTCTCTAAACCCGAAACTCCCAAGCCTGCTCCCAAAACCTAGCCCTTGGGACGACCTGCTGCAGGGGCTTTGAGGTGACTTGGTACCTAACGCCCGCAAACGCACAACCCAAGCGGCTTAGGGCTTAGGATGTGGCAGAATCTAGGACCATTGGGCGTCTCTCTCTACACAGAATGGTGCCCTTTTGAGGTTCTGGCTTCGTGATATAGAGCTTTCCATTCAGGGTACCCCTGAGAGTACCCTTGACGTCACACCCAGACCTTTTTGTTTGTGAAACATGGGGAGATCAAGCGAGCAGTGCCTCCTTTAGGCAACGACTCGAATTCTGGGATGGCTACTTGCCTTGCTCCCGAAGAAGAAGCTATGTGTCGTAGCCCTCACCTTGAATGAAACCTACAAGCTCCTGCAGCAGTGACAGCATTCATTCAGCAGATGCGCATGCATGAGCAAAAACAAGCTGTTCCATGGCGCCTGATGAAATTTATAACCCCTGAGGTTCCGTTTCCAAATTTTCCTTACAGGCGGGCTCCATCATATAGGCCATCAGCCATGAGTTGCAGCCCTTGCCCCACCAGAGCTGCTCTGCTTACAAGCCACCCGCAGCCCGAGGCCCTACCTGCAACCGTGCCACTCCCGCGGAAGAACAAGAGTCGATGGCCTTTATCTCAGCCCCCCCTCAAAGTTGCCTCGATGTCCACTGCTCCGGAAAAGTCTGTGTCCATAATGGCACAGAAGGATTGGATCTGGTAGTCCGGAACTACACTGGGGGGAATCCTCAGTCGGTCAGCAGGCATGCTCGGTAAGAGTGTTTTTTTTTTTGTTGCGGGTGCTTTTTTGCTGTGGGTGCGGGGGCGCGTTTCTTTTTTTGCTGCGGGTGCGGGGGCGCCTTTTTTTTTTTGCTGCGTGCGGGGTTTCGCGTTTTTTTTTTTTTGCGGGTGCGGGGGTCGCGGCTGCGGGTGCGGAGCGTTTTTGCTGTTTTCTCTATATTTTACTATGAAAACCTCTATTTTCTCTAATTTTCAATAGGAAAACCTCTTTCTTCTCTATATTTGAATAGGAAAACCTCTTTCTTCTCTATATTTGAATATGAAAACCTCTGTTTTCTCTACATTTAGTATGAAAACCTCTACTTTAATTCGAAAACCTCTATTTCTCTAAATTTTATAACGAAAACCTCTATTTCTCTCTATTTTTGTCTATATCGTCATAGTTTTCCTCTATATTTAATGAGGAAGACATGAGAGAGGAATACATGAGAAACTTATTGTCTGTGTTATCTCAATGTGTGACTTGCAATTAAAAGTGTTTTGTTCCTCTTGTCCTATTTTAATAGGAAGCCCATTATTTTCTCTGTCTCTGAATAGGCAAACCTCCATTGTCTTAACATTTGAACATGAAGACCTCTATTCTCTATATTTGAATATCAAGACCTCTACATTTTGATATGAAAACACTTTGTATGTTCGCTATATTTTCGTATGAAAGCCTCTATTTCCTCTATGTTGTCATAGGAAACATCTAATTTCTCTATATATTGTATAGCGAAAACCTCTATTGTTCTATAGTTTTTTTTATTTTGTCAGTATTTTCAGACATCTTCTCTTTGTTTCACGAGGAAGACATGAGAGGAATACATGAAAAGCTAATTCTCTATATTGTCATAAGAGTACATGCATTATCTCTATATCTGTGACTCGTAGACAACAAGTGTTTTTGTTCATGTCTCATAACACAAGCTCTATTTTCTCGATTCTTTACTAAGAAGACGTTTATATCTCTATTTTTAAACGGAAAATTCAACTTCCACTATAAGGTCTGAATTTTCGTAGGAAAGCAGGCATATATTCCCTCTTTTTTCAGGGGGTTGGAGGCTGCGCAGACCGCCGCATTTGAAAACACAATGCGCGCATCATGGGTTTGGAAGGGATTCGTAAGCTTTGAAGCAGGCTTGCCGGCCAAAAAACGCGGGGGGGTTGGGGGGGGGCGCAGCCCCCCCCCATTTGCAACACAATGCTCGCATCATCATGGGTTTGGAAGGGATTCGTATGATTGAAGCAAGCTTGCCCGGCTAAAAAGCGCAGCCCCCCCCCACCCCCCATTTGCAACACAATGCTCGCATCATCATGGGTTTGGAAGGGATTCGTATGATTGAAGCAAGCTTGCCCGGCTAAAAAGCGCAGCCCCCCCCCGCCCCTTTCAAGCGGAGGGGAATGCTTTCATGATGGTTTCGGAAAGGATTCATTTGCTTTGAAGCAAGCTGGCATGGCTTTAAGAAGCGGGGGGGTTGGGGGGGGCGCAGCCCCCCCCAATTTGCAAACCCAATGCTGGCATGATAGGCTTGGACAGGATTCATATGCTGAGAAGCTAGCTGGCACAGTTTTAAAGAGGGGGGGGGGTTGGGCGGGGTGCAGCCCTCCCTCCACCGTTAGCAAACACAATGCTCGCATGATGGCCTTGGGAAGGATTCAGTGCTTTGAAAACGCTTGCACAGTTTAAAGGAGGGGGGGGGCGTTGGGGACGGGGTTGGGGAGGAAATTGCAAAAACAAATGACCTGGGGGAAGGGGGGGGGGGCGCGTTTTTTTTTTTGCTGCGGGTGCTGGGGTGCGGGGGCGTTTTTTTTTTGCTGCGGGGGCGGGGCGACACGCGCGAGGTCATCACTCACCTGGGGGGTGGGGAGGAGGGGGGGGTGGGGGGGAGGAGGGGGGGGGGAGGAGGGGGGGGCGGTTTTTTTTTTGCTGGGGTGCGGGGGGCGCGTTTTTTTTTTGCTTGCGGGTGCGGGGGCGCGTTGTTTTTTTGGTGCGGGTGCGGGGGGGCGACACGCGCCAGGTCACTCACTCACCGGGGCGGCCCCGAAAAAAGCACCCACAGCAAAAAAGCACCCACAACAAAAAAAAAACACGGGTTCCAGGCATGCTAACCTCATCACACCTCTAACCCAAGACAAGCGCGAGCCCGAAAAAAAACCCTGAAAAAACCTAAACCCACCCCACCCCCCCTCCCCACCCCCACCCCCCACCCCCAGGCCCCGCCCCCACCGAAAAAAAACAAAAAGGGAGTCCCCAAACCCTAAACCCTAAACCCTAAACCCTAAACCCTAAACCCTAAACCCTAAACCCTAAACCCTAAACCCTAAACCCTAAACCCTAAACCCTAAACCCTAAACCCTGCATTGCTTGACAAGCACAGAGCCGAGCTCCGGGCCGCAAGACGCGTCGGAGGGCTGCCTTCACTTCATCGATCTCGAGCTCCCCACTGCGGTCCTCTGAAACTGTGGGGGTTTAGGGTTTAGGGTTTAGGGTTTAGGGTTTAGGGTTTAGGGTTTAAGGTTTAGGGTTTAGGGTTTAGGGTTTAGGGTTTAGGGTTTAGGGTTTAATTAGGGTTTAGGGTTTAGAGTTTTTGGGGGCATGTTTGGGTTTTGGACTTGGGTTTGAGTTTTGGGCTTATATTGGAGGGGTTTCGGGTTTAGGCTTGAGGGCTGTTTTGAGGGAGATTATTGGGCTTGGGGTTGAGGGTATCTTCATTTAGTGCTTAAGCATTGGGTGTAGGGTTGTGGGTTTCTTCGGGTTGATGGATTTCTTCCCGAAGCCCGAATATTCAGCTTTTCTAAAAGAAGAGAGACCTTATGCAGCTATACTTGCTGTAGTTTTGGTGGATTCAGGGCGATGTTGCAGGGTTTGAACAGCAGGGGAAGGTAAACTGCGCTCTCAACCCTAAATCCTTTGAACCCGAAACCCCAAACCCTATGCCCTGCAGCCCTAAACCCTAAACCCTAAACCCGAAACCCTAAACCCTAAGCCAGCACAGCCAACAGGTCGCTTAGGCCCAGCCTTGTCTAAGCGCCGGAATAGCAGGGTAAGATCGACGCCGCTCCACCCGGCATACCTCGACTGCTGCAGGAAAGACAAGCACGCTAAGCCCGATACCCTCTCTTACCTGGCAGTTCCTACATATGTATATATAGATATGTGTATATTATGTATACATCTATCAAGCAGCGCGACTTAGGTGAAGAAGGTCGATCGGAAAAGAAAATGACTGGAAAAAAGGTCAAACAGAGGTGCAAACGAAAATATGGTCAACCGTATTTGTAAATATTGCACGCAAGGTGAAAACTAGACCTCTCTGGCTAGCTCCGATGCCAAATTGCAGAGGTCTCCATGGTTAACAGTTCGTGCAGCAAGCACTTGAGGAACGTACTTCAGGGCCTGGAGATATGGGACCGACGGACGCGCGGGTAATTTTTGGCGTGTTGTCTGTGCTATACTCCGCATCCTGAGATTCTGAAACCCTACTGTAAACTATCCGAAATCCTACACCCCATCATCAGGAACACAGGGGCATTGCAGTTCGGAGTCGGAGACACGGACGCGCATCTCTCAAGATTCCGGACACCCCGCCAAGCTGCGCAGCTCGAAGAATGCAGTTCTTGATCTTCTTCACCGTCTGGCCAGCAATGGAACAGCTGCACATTCGTCTAAAATCCCAACTGCATCTACCCGGGACGTCTTAAAAACAACTGGAGAAAGGAGTGGGCTTTCGTGTCCAAGGTCGGCGGTGTCGGCAGCCCGCGCTTCTTGCGCTCCTGTCGTGAGGAGTCTCAAAGAGGCTGCGAGCTGAGCAAGGAAGCCTTCTGAAACAAGAAGCGGAACGCACTTGCACAGCAGGGTCCTCTGCAACAACATGGGCCAAACGTGCCTGGAGGGGGGACCAAACACAGCGCGCTCTCTAAAGCTGCACAGTCGCAAGAAGAGGACTCGGGCTGGACTTGCCTAATATGGACAGCCTCTGTATAGGGGTGCTTGTTTTGGTGCACTAGTTCGCCTCGGCTTCTCGACCAGGATCTGCTATCCTTCCCCCCTTCCCAACCCTTCCCCCGAACCAGAACTGCACGCTCCCGCAGCGTGGCTTGGGCCCTAAGACCCCGCCGAAATCCTTTGGGTCTTCGGTCTGGGACCCCTTGGAAACCCCCTCCTTGGACCCCTCCAGCACCGTTGCGCGTGCTTACATGCCGCGTTGGGCCAGTGCCGAGGCGTCGCGTGCAAGCGTTTACAATTGCGAGGCTCCGTATGATGCTTGGTACCCGAAAGGGGACCCGAACTTCGAACAAATGGGGTATTTGGCCGAGGCTTGTGCTTCGTAGATTCCAACTCCTCAAGGCTCTGGAGTGTGGGCGCGCGAGCACACTGTCGCAGTGGTTTGACCGTTCTGTGCTGCTCTCACGCTTCTACCGGCAACCCTAAACCCTGCCCTAAACCTTTAGTGTTCAGCAAGACCATGACAGGCTCTGCTGCAACTGCAGAGCCTTCAGCCGCACCCCTGAGGGGTCGCCAAGCTTGGTCACCAAGCTCTGCCGCAGATGTTTATTCTGGAACCCTAGTTAAAACTCACAATGAGGGAAGGAGAGCCTGTCGTCAGATAACCCAACTTCTTGGGCGGTTTTGGCCTTAAAACCCAGCCCGCCTTCATCTGAACCCTTTCCCGCTTGAGCTCTGCAACCTTCACAGCAGGGCGACCACTCAAGCACCCTGAGCTACACACTGCATTTGCGGCGCGCCTGTTGCCGCAAAGCATTGATCTCTTCCTGCTCTCTGGCTGCATCCTGACCAAGCCGGCGATGCAGAACAACAGGGCGCAGCCGGCACAGCCATAACGTACCATCACAGCAGTAGCTAAAAAATGATGACCGCGGTACTGAAAAAAAGAAAGAACAACCCGTAATAACAGCATCGCACCGCATAGGCACCAGCACGGCTCTTGTTCTGGCAAGAGGCCTCCAGCGAGTTGATGCCGCAGCGGTCGAAAGTCTCCTGCTATCTGACCGCACATTGACTGACGCGTCGCCTTTCAACTGCAAGGGCTGCTAAATATGTGGGGGGGTCTCCATATTGAGTCACCCATCTCTCAGCACACACTTGCGGACGCCAGGCTCTGCTTCACAGCGGCAGATGACGTACGCTTCAGGCCCTGGGAATTCTGGCTGTCGTGTCCTGCTCGAGGAGCCACCTGCACGTCTTGTTCCCAGGGTGACTAAGGGAGGTAGTATGTTGTTACATTACCATAATATCCTCTGATTATATCAATAGATGAATATACTATGACATTATTCATTTATATACTTTTATACTATACATCAATATATTTAAAAGTATAAGGATAGAATTAAATGAATATACAAGTTTATTACATTTTCATATTCAGGTTCTTGGGGCATGTCTCGACTCGACTTGTCTGCCTCAACATGAAGCGTTCTGGATCCCGTGGACATTCTTTCAGGAGGCTCATGACCATCTCCTGCCCGAGGTGTTGCTCACTGCGGGCAACACGATGACATCAACATTGCACGCAAAAGATTCAGAAGGGTCATGGCAAAACTCCACAGCATGGCTCTGTTCAAAGAGCTGTTCAAGAAGCTGCTTTGCCGGGTCAAACGAACCTTGCCTGAAGCACTGGGTTCACGAACTCCTGCCAGATGCACCCTAAACCCTGAGCACCCCTAACAGGCCTTAGCACAGAAAGCACACACAACTACTCCAGCTAAAAGCGCAGCTCCTCAATGTACCGCCTCAAGTCGCAGAGTTGGGCAATCTCACGGCATTCTTCCGAACCCACATGGCCCTTACTAATCTTTGTAGCAAACAGGTACATCAATAACTTCAGAAAGTGTAGGGTTTAGAGCTCCATAAACTAGAAGCCTTATCAAGGACAACCATGGGGTGGCCCTATACTTCCGACATTACTCGATAAATCCTCACTCCGGTCTTGCTCAAGTCTTGCTCCATTACTGTATTGCTCTATTACTATTTTGCTCCTCTGATTACCATTTTGGCGATGTTTGCGGTTCTCAGTATTTCTACTTGCAGTACTATGTTTGCTAGTAGTAGTTTTCTGACGATTATAGCTACTGTAACGATTGTCACTATTAGAAGAACTAGTCAGACTATTATAACGATTCTATCTTCTGTAAATACTATTGCTACTATTACTACCATTTCTACTATTGCTACTATTATTACTATTGCTACTATTACTAGTATTGCTAGTATTGCAAGAATTACGAGCACACCTACTATTCCTATTACCACTACTCCTATGAGTATTACTACTACTACTACTACTACTACTACTACTACTACTACTACTACTACTACTACTACTACTACTACTACTACTACTACTACTACTACTACTACTACTACTACTACTACTACTATACGACTACGACTACGACTACCACTACCACTACCACTACCACTACCACTACCACTACCACTACCACTACTACTACCACCACCACCACCACCACCACCACTACTACTACTACTACTACTACTACTACTACTACTACTACTACTACTACTACTACTGCTACTGCTACTGCTACTACTACTACTACTACTACTGCTACTGCTACTACTACTACTACTACTACTACTACTACTACTACTACTACTACTACTACTACTACTACTACTACTACTACTACTACACTACTATTCCAACTACACTACTATTCCAACTATTCCTACTATTTCTACTATTCCTACTATTCCTACTATTCCTACTATTCCTACTATTCCTACTATTCCTACTATTCCTACTATTCCTACTATTCCTACTATTCCTACTATTCCTACTATTCCTACTATTCCAACTATTCCTACTATTCCTACTATTCCTACTATTCCTACTATTCCTACTACTACTGTGTTTACTACTATGAGTGTTACTACTGCTATGACTGCTACGACTGCGATTACTGCCATTACTGCCATTACTGCAATTACTGCTATTACTGCTATTACTGCTAGTACTGCTATGACCTCTATTACTGCTATTGCTACTTTTTTCTACTATTACTACTATCACTACTATATCCTATACCTACTAGCACATGTATTCTTACACTATCACTTTTGCTACTACTTTATTGATGAATACTACGAATACGACTGCTTCATGTATGTTCGCTGTACTCATTACTACTATTGCTACTCTTGCAACTACTACGACCTACGCCTACTGCCAGGATCATTGCTGAATTTCAACTCGTTCCCCTCTTGGCCCCTCGCATCTTCGCCGCCGAGGTCTCCGCCTCTGGCGGCCGCCGGCTCGGCATGGCGGAGATGCGTAAAATCCTCTGTTCTATAGACCCTAAATTGTAAGCCCTGAACCCTCAGGCAAGATCATCAGAACGACACGAGCGACAGAGACATCGCGACTTAAATCTTGAGTCCGCCTGGATGTCAAGCCAACGTGTTCTTTAAGGTACAGAAATGTTTCCTGCTCGGCATGCGCTTGTTTTCCGAAACTGCGGCAGCAGCGAAGATGTCCAGGCGCTTTCAGTCATGCCATGTGCTTGGTATGGCACTCCACATACGCAAGCACGCTGATGAGGCTAGCATCTGGGTTCCTGAGCAGCTGGGCCACGTCGCGTGTGAGGCGCTTCATCGCCCTGTGATCCCTCTCAGGTTGGCGGCGCCGCGTCGCCGACCTCGTCCTTAACAAAATCTTCCTGGCGACCGAAGGGCCCGGCTTAGTAAGGGGAGATGCTTTGGGTTGGTTCCCTGCTCTCCAGCTTCGGTCCGAGGGCGTATGATGTTGAACATTCCACAAGAAGCGGCCTCTTCTTCGTCTTCCTGGCAGGTGCAGTGGTCTGCGCGTGCAGGCACATCTCTCATTGGCCACCTCGAGGCCGGAGTCTTCGTCAGACTCCAGGTCGAGCAGGTCATCGTCCATCAACATCTCCTCGAGGATGGAAATCATTTTCGCAACACCCTAAACGCTAAAGCCTAAACCCTAAACCCTAAACCCTAAACCCCAAACCCTAAACCCTAAGCCCACACCATCCCTTGCTCCTCCTCGTCACCTTCTAGTCCTTCGAAGAAGATGTCCGGGAATTCCTCTTCACCCTCCTGGCCACGGCGGCAGTCTGTACGCAGCGGTTGCCAGCATCTTCACTCAGTACAACGCAACTACGTTTCAAGGACTTGACTTTGGGCATTTCCCAAACTAGGGACCCACCTAACACACCCCCAGAATACTCTCATCCTTACTGTAGGAACCTCGAAAACTGGTACAAACCCTATTTTGGGAAACCTCCGTTTTGAGGCCTCCATGAACGCAAGGCTATCCTCCAGCTGCTCCTCTGTCGCCTGCACACATGCAGAGAGGCGGAGCCCGGAGGCGTAGTGGGCTGCCAGCCCTCGTCCCTAATAGTACGTACTCATAGTGACAGTGACAACGGTGTATCATTGTCGTAATCGTAAGAACAGTAATGCAAGAGATAAAAGTAGTGAAGTGGGAGTAGTAAAAATAATCATTATGACCGTACTCATGATAATGATCTTAAACGCAAGAATAACAAGAATGGCAATAATGATCAGCACATGCAATACTCATCATGCTAGCTAGTAATTAGTTCTGGTCACAAGAGAAAATCAACGAGTCATACTGGGCCTGGGCCAGTTTGGGCGCGGAATCAGCGCCAGCGGGCGGCACGTCCGCCATTCCCGGCGTCACCGACGCCGGCGCCGACGCTGCTCCAGCATCCGGGGCCTTTGCCTTGGCCTCTGCCTTGGCCTCCGCCTTGGCCTTTCCCTTGGCTTTTGGTGTCGGGGGATCCTGCGCGGCTCGCGGAAGACAGTCTTGTTGCCCGGGCTCTTTTCGGAAGTCCTTGGCTTTTGCTTTGGCCTTTCCTTTCGGCGCTGGCTCTTCACCCTGCACCATCAGGCGCAAAGGAACTTCGAGAGAAGCACGAGAACGCAAGAATCAAAACAGCCCCCAAAACCCTAAATGGGTGGTTGTCAACATGATGGTCCCTTTCTATTTAGGGTACCCCCAAAAAGGGATCATCATTGGGACAACCACCCAAAAATGCAAGGAAGGAAGGCCTTGGCCTTCTTCTTGGCACTGGCGGCCTCCTCAACGAGCGCACGCTTCGTTTCGGACTTTTGGCTGATCTTCAAGGTCTAAAAAGTGGTTCCGATCCGACCTCCTTTGGGGCAGCTCTCTTGCCTGGCGTCGCACCAAGACTCTTACAGCGGCCCTACACTGCAAGAAACAAACCATTCCAGCACATTCCAGCGACATGGGTCACCCCCCCAAGTGGTCAAAAGCATGCCCTGAGCTGCCCATTGAGCCGAAGCCACGGAATGGCCAGCAGGTCACAAAGCTCCGTACCAACTCGCTGAAGTGTCGGTTCTAGTGTCGGTTGAAGTGAAGGCTGAAGTGTAGTGAAGATGTGGTCAGCATGGTGCTTCAGACATGATACGCGGCTCTACTTCTCTGGTTACGTTTCCCGCCCCGAGGCTCTCACTCTGCTTCTATACACCCGTTTCGAGCACTGACGAAACAGAAACTGCATGTTTGCACGGCCCAAGGCTGTGCCGGAATTACCCCATTTCTCGTCCGGATTTGCCTTAAACCATTGCGACAAGGAGCCGAAACGTGCGTGGATGCCTGGTCAAACGGCAAGCTGCAATGTGTGATATGTACTCTCTCTAGCTCAGACAGCTAATTTACTATCGTGTACTATGTATGTACATGAAGAATAGCAATGATCATCGTCCTCTAGGCGTCGCATGTTATGGCAATGCCATGTACGGTACAACAAATACTCAGATAACGATATTGACAACGCAGAATGCATGTTGGCAACGCAGTTTAAAAGTATTCGACATGGTATCGGGTTTTTCGTTGAATAAGAGGCTATACTACGTACTCATTCAGTACTTCCTTCGTGCACGATCAGGGCCTTGTTGTCAAAATCAGGTACCGTAATAGGGGCGCTGTAGTATCTACTGCGTAACCCTACTCTTTTGCAATGTGCGTGTAAAAAGTTATCAAGAACCCAGTGACACAATATCAACTGCTGACATGCTAAACTTGTGATCCTCGTGTATGCCTCCAGCAGCTGTCTGCCAAAGTCCCTAAACCCTAAACCCTAAACCCTAAGCTCCATTTCTTGCCAAGGACTGCGAAGGCAGCTCACGTCCTGGCAGCTTTAGGGTACTGGGTTTTTCGCACGAGCCGGCTCGAAAGACGCGGCAAGAGAATTCGGACACGGGCAAAAAAGTCGGTCGCCTGAACTCTTTGAAGACGAAGTAGGCACGTCTTAACGCCTGGAACCATGTTGCTGTATCTCACACACGCTCCCACACACACACATACACACACACGTACACACACACGTACACACACACGTACACACACACTAAACCCTAAACCCTAAAACTCTGTTCATGTACTTGCCTCCTTCACCTCCTCGATGCTTCGCAGTCCACTGATCGACACCTGCACATCGGGCGCGCGAAGGCGTTTGAGACGAAAGGTTCAGGGTTTAGGGTTTAAGGTGTAGGGTTCCAAAAAAACAAACCTCGGAAGCCATAAACGGCTATAATGGCCCGCATTCACACTGCTACACCGCTACCAGCCAAGCGTTTTACAAAGCAGTTCGTCGCCGGATTTCTGCTATCATCTGTAGCATTAAAAGTGTTTACATCGAGCATCTGGGTTAGTTGCCAGTAGCTGTGCAATCCTGGCAGGCAGCATCGTATTGCCAGACAATCTGTCCCTCGTACTTGCAGTGATCAGCACATCCGACCCTTCCAGTCTGCAAGAGAGAAGTGGGGCGAGTGCACCCTTGGCAGGATGGATCGTACTGCCACACCTCGACACCCTCATACTTGCAGTGATCGGCGCAGCCAGTGGCATCACTGATTGATCGGGAAGTTTCCAGCAGCATTTGCTGCATAAGCGCGGGAGAGCAGCCAGTGCAGGCCGGGTCGTACTGCCAAACGGCTGCACCCTCGTACTGACAATGGGAAGCACACTGCGCACCACTTGCTGCAGTCTTTCCCGCAGGCAGCGGTGCCACGGTGCAGTCCTTGCAGTCTGAGTCATACTGCCACACAGCTGCACCCTCGTACTGGCAATAGCTGGCACATCCGCTGGAAGCACCTGACGCCAGATCATTCTTGGACTCCTTCGTCTGCAAAAGCATCGATTGAACCAAGCTCGCCGAGCAACCGACGCATTCCGGGTCGTATTGCCAAATTGCACTGCCCTCATACTGGCAATGTGAGCCGCATGCCGATCCTGCGGGCCCTGTGGCAGCAACAGGCTGCGCCGGCATGGTGCAGTCTTTGCAATTTGGGTCATACTGCCAGGTGGCTGCTCCCTCGTACTGGCAATGGCTGGCGCACCCGCTGGACTCGCTGGATTTCTTCTCGTCCGTCACCTGCAGAAGCATCGTCTGAACCAGAGCGGGAGAGCAGCCAGTGCAGGCCGGGTCGTACTGCCAGGTGGCGCTGCCTTCGTACTGACAATGGGAAGCGCACTGTGCGCCACTTGGTGCACTGCCGCTGCCAGGCAGATGTGCTGCAGTGCAGTCCCTGCAGTCTGGGTCATACTGCCACACAGCTGCACCCTCGTACTGGCAGTAGCTGGCACATCCGCTGGAAGCACCTGACGCCAGATCATTCTTGGACTCCTTCGTCTGCAAAAGCATCGATTGAACCAAGCTCGCCGAGCAACCGACGCATTCCGGGTCGTATTGCCAAATTGCACTGCCCTCATACTGGCAATGTGAGCCGCATGCCGATCCTGCGGGCCCTGTGGCAGCAACAGGCTGCGCCGGCATGGTGCAGTCTTTGCAATTTGGGTCATACTGCCAGGTGGCTGCTCCCTCGTACTGGCAATGGCTGGCGCACCCGCTGGACTCGCTGGATTTCTTCTCGTCCGTCACCTGCAGAAGCATCGTCTGAACCAGAGCGGGAGAGCAGCCAGTGCAGGCCGGGTCGTACTGCCAGGTGGCGCTGCCTTCGTACTGACAATGGGAAGCGCACTGTGCGCCACTTGGTGCACTGCCGCTGCCAGGCAGATGTGCTGCAGTGCAGTCCCTGCAGTCTGGGTCATACTGCCACACAGCTGCACCCTCGTACTGGCAGTAGCTGGCACATCCGCTGGAAGCACCTGACGCCAGATCATTCTTGGACTCCTTCGTCTGCAAAAGCATCGATTGAACCAAGCTCGCCGAGCAACCGACGCATTCCGGGTCGTATTGCCAAATTGCACTGCCCTCATACTGGCAATGTGAGCCGCATGCCGATCCTGCGGGCCCTGTGGCAGCAACAGGCTGCGCCGGCATGGTGCAGTCTTTGCAATTTGGGTCATACTGCCAGGTGGCTGCTCCCTCGTACTGGCAATGGCTGGCGCACCCGCTGGACTCGCTGGATTTCTTCTCGTCCGTCAGCTGCAGAAGCATCGTCTGAACCAGAGCGGGAGAGCAGCCAGTGCAGGCCGGGTCGTACTGCCAGGTGGCGCTGCCTTCGTACTGACAATGGGAAGCGCACTGTGCGCCACTTGGTGCACTGCCGCTACCAGGCATTTGAGCCATGGAGCAGTCCTTGCAATCAGGGTCATACTGCCACACAGCTGCACCCTCGTACTGGCAGTAGCTGGCACATCCGCTGGAAGCACCTGACGCCAGATCATTCTTGGACTCCTTCGTCTGCAAAAGCATCGATTGAACCAAGCTCGCCGAGCAACCGACGCATTCCGGGTCGTATTGCCAAATTGCACTGCCCTCATACTGGCAATGTGAACCGCATGCCGATCCTGCGGGCCCTGTGGCAGCAACAGGCTGCGCCGGCATGGTGCAGTCTTTGCAATTTGGGTCATACTGCCAGGTGGCTGCTCCCTCGTACTGGCAATGGCTGGCGCACCCGCTGGACTCGCTGGATTTCTGCTCGTCCGTCACCTGCAGAAGCATCGTCTGAACCAGAGCGGGAGAGCAGCCAGTGCAGGCCGGGTCGTACTGCCAGGTGGCGCTGCCTTCGTACTGACAATGGGAAGCGCACTGTGCGCCACTTGGTGCACTGCCGCTACCAGGCATTTGTGCCATGGAGCAGTCCTTGCAATCAGGGTCATACTGCCACACAGCTGCACCCTCGTACTGGCAGTAGCTGGCACATCCGCTGGAAGCACCTGACGCCAGATCATTCTTGGACTCCTTCGTCTGCAAAAGCATCGATTGAACCAAGCTCGCCGAGCAACCGACGCATTCCGGGTCGTATTGCCAAATTGCACTGCCCTCATACTGGCAATGTGAGCCGCATGCCGATCCTGCAGGCCCTGTGGCAGCAACAGGCTGCGCCGGCATGGTGCAGTCTTTGCAATTTGGGTCATACTGCCAGGTGGCTGCTCCCTCGTACTGGCAATGGCTGGCGCACCCGCTGGACTCGCTGGATTTCTCCTCGTCCGTCATCTGCAGAAGCATCGTCTGAACCAGAGCGGCAGAGCAGCCAGTGCAGGCCGGGTCGTACTGCCAGGTGGCGCTGCCTTCGTACTGACAATGGGAAGCGCACTGCGCGCCACTTGGTGCACTGCCGCTGCCAGGCAGATGTGCTGCAGTGCAGTCCCTGCAGTCTGGGTCATACTGCCACACAGCTGCACCCTCGTACTGGCAGTAGCTGGCACATCCGCTGGAAGCACCTGACGCCAGATCATTCTTGGACTCCTTCGTCTGCAAAAGCATCGATTGAACCAAGCTCGCCGAGCAACCGACGCATTCCGGGTCGTATTGCCAAATTGCACTGCCCTCATACTGGCAATGTGAACCGCATGCCGATCCTGCGGGCCCTGTGGCAGCAACAGGCTGCGCCGGCATGGTGCAGTCTTTGCAATTTGGGTCATACTGCCAGGTGGCTGCTCCCTCGTACTGGCAATGGCTGGCGCACCCGCTGGACTCGCTGGATTTCTCCTCGTCCGTCATCTGCAGGAGCATCGTCTGAACCAGAGCGGCAGAGCAGCCAGTGCAGGCCGGGTCGTACTGCCACACCGCACTGCCTTCATACTGGCAGTGGCTTTCGCATGTTCCTGATGTTCCTGTGCTCTTCGGTGAAGCTACGGCGCAGTCCTTGCAGTCTGGATTGTTCATCTGCAGGGCCGCCCCGATGTACTGGCAGTGCATCCCACACTTGGCTTTGAACATGGTAGCGAAAGCCGTCGTGTCAGGTTGTAGAACCTGCTGACCGCGCAACTGTCTCAGCTCCAAGCTGCACTCTGACGCGCAAGACTCATCGTTCGAGAGAGCTACCTGCACGGCATCACCAGAATCGGCACCGCTCAAGGCTATGGCCGTGGCCGCAAAAATGAGCGCTGCCATGGCACGAGGGACGGTCATGGTTCGCCCTACCTGATGTATCAAACGCTTTTGGCTTGGGATGCTCGTATGAGCTGGGAATGGCTCCAGGGTGCAATGGAACACACGACAAGAGTTGCAACCTTGCAGGTGCCACATTGATGGCAAGATCTTGTGCAGAAGGTCGCCTTGCCCCCAGCTGTCACTAAGAATGTACAACGTGGCCTCGGCTACCAGTAGCAGACAGTCGGAGTGGCACACAGCATCCACTATGAAATCAACTCTAAGCAGCTGACTTTCGAGTTCGAAAGACCTCTGCACACAACTCCGTGGGAGGGACCGCGCACTCCGGCTATGCAGTCTGGTTGCACAGCTGTTGAAGAACTCTGGCTCATACAGGGCGTTCTTCCGGAACCTGCATATCGAATCAACTTCGGGCTTAAGTTTCCTTTCCATGTGTGCTGTACAAAACCAAGTGAGTCCTGGAGGCCAAGACGTCCAGCCGCACGGGGAATCCCAGTGTGGCCTCAGGGCTGAGATGAGCATCTGTATGTCTTGGCTCCTACATTTTAGGGGGGGTAGGGTTCAGAACTTAGTTTTTAGGGTTACATACTTGTTCTCAGTAGGGAATGACGGAACTAGGTGGCAGCAGGGGAAACTTTAATCTTTGCTGCTGCCGTCCAAAGGGCTACTCAGACAATTCCTTGAGCAAAGTGCATGTTTATGTGTATTGCCAAGTACAAGATTACATGTAGAGCAGCTTCCGGAATTGATGGTTGCACAGTCGAAATGAGCAGGCCCGCACACCAAGCCATCAAGCAACAAATGGTCTGCGTGACCTTGCGACCCTCAACACTTCCTTTTGCTTTGGGGTTTGGGTTATCTTGCCTTGCAGAGGATGCTTGTCACGGCGAAATCCGCAAACCTGCCACTCGCAGCATCTCACACTACTGGCCCCTTTAAAAAACTTAAGCCCCTCCCATGAAGCCAGTCATCCCTACAACCCCAAACCTCCATAAAGAACCTGCATTCCCAAGACTGCCCGAACTTCCCCCCGAGCCCCAAGCCCCCAGCCCTCTCAACCCTAAACCCTAAACCCTAAACCCTAAACTCGGGCATAACCAGTCCACTGGCCAGGATGACTTGGCGGCGTCATGGCCACACCTGCTGCACACCAAGAGTCTCCACATCCTAACGCCCTACACCTTGGCATGTTCCCTAAACCCTGAACCCTAAACCCTAAACCCTAAACCCTAAACCCTAAACTTTGTACTATCAGTTCTGAATAGGGATCATAGTACCCCTTATACTCACAGTCCTAGGGATGAGAGTACCCCTTAGACTATCAGTCCTTCATAGGGGTTATAGTACCCCTTATACTCTCAGTCCTTAACCGGGATTCTCGTACCCCATCATAGAATCCCCATTAAGGACTGCTACATCTTTGGCAGTCGGAGTCCTCTGAATCAGTCTGGCCAGCTTCTTCGCCGACCTTGCAAGGTTTAGGGTTTAGTGTTTAGGGTTTAGGGTTTGGGGTTTAGGGTTTAGGGTTTAGCGTTTAGGGTTTAGGGTTCAGGGTTCAGGGTTCAGGGTTTAGGGCTTAGGGCTTAGGGTTTAGGGTTTAGGGTTTAGGGTTTAGGGTTTAGGGTTTAGGGTTTAGGGTTTAGGGTTTAGGGTTTAGGGTATAGGGTTTAGGGTTTAGGGTTCAAACACGCCAACCAACTCAACCGTCCAAGACAATACTGCACGAGGCGGAGGCCTCTTCAAATCATCCTCCGAAGAGCAGCCTGCATTTGTAGACCTTGCTGGAGCTGGGACCCCTGGGAAGGAAACTGATTGAAGATCCCCCCTCTTTCTAGGCATGAAGGAGGTCGTGGGTTACGCGGACGGTGGCACCAAGCATCCTCAAGTGTTGGAGAAGACACGCGCGCAAGCGCGGTGGGGATTTCCCTAGACCCCTAGATTATGGTCCCGCTTTGGGCACTAGAAATGTAAGGCTCCGTAGAGTGTGGGAACCTACCACATGGTCCGCATGGCTGCGGGTTTTGCTGCAGACATCACAGCACCTCGCCAGAGCACGTGCCTGGACCCTCCGGTTCGGGGTTTCGGGTTTGCAAGGGCAACCAAAAGGTGAACAGTTGAGGGGGAATCGAATAATTAGGGTCGAAGGGGTCTCCCCTGAGGTTTTGGAAATCGTGGATCGTTGAAGTGTTGTGCTTGGTGCCCATGTCAACCGGGCTTCCGGGCTGGGCAGAGATACTCACGGAGGGGGAGCGTGAGTGTGAGCATGCGAGCATGACAGACACGGTCGGGCTCACAGGTCGCATCACGTCCTTCCTTGCTAAGACTTGTCAGGTCTATCTCCGCTGATGCAGCGAAGGAATGGTAGCGAACATGGCGATAGCCAGTTCAAGCGTTCCAACCCAGAGACAACCCTAACAGCAAGTATTGATGGGACAGCGTAAGCGGCAACAAAAACCGGGCGAGGTGTCGTCTGGAGCAGCGACACTTTGGAGTGTGGGTCTTTCAAGTACACTACCCCACAATCCTCCCACACTGCCCTGCAATGCTCTCGCACTACTGAAGCGGAGTCGACTGATTGTTTGTACGGTTCACTATTTCGTCTCATGGCCTGGCGGATCTTCTCGCCGTCCCCTCCCTCAGAGACACCGGAAATCGGCAATACGCTCTTCATGTAGGTCAAGAAGGAGGCGACTCATTGTGCGCGGGCTGGCATTGGGACCCCTCACTCCAGACACTGAAGACCGTCGCGGCATGACTGCAATCTCATCATCAGCCTACACTTGGCGATGAATGTGACCTGTAGGCGCTGATGAGTGATCCTGCTCGGGTCGATTTTCATGCCGCGGCTGGGTCCTGCTCGGACCTGAACGGTCGTGAACTCTGTGCCTTTAGGGTCTAGGCCTGAGGGTGCAGAAACTTCACGGCCGGAGCATCATACAAGCTGTGGTGGAAAATGCAAGCTGCAGCATGGTTTGAGCGCGAGGCAGTGTGATTGCGCCACTCGCTCGGATCAAAGCCGTGACGCGCGGATTGAAAAGGCGTACCTGACCATGAAATTCAATAAGCTTCCACGAACATCTGCTAAGAAAAGCCCTGCACGAGCTCCATGTCTATACCGGCCTATATGCAGTCATGAAATGCCACAAGTCTGGTGGGGCACTGTGATGCTGCTGTGCTTCCGGGGGTTGTACTCAGCATGCCGGATGCCGAACGCAATCTCAGGAAGGCATGGCTGCGCGATGCCGAGCTTGCAAAGTGCCGCTTCTTCTGTCTCTCCCGCCTGCTTCAGATCTAGGTCGCAGCGTGCATTGAACCTTGCCATCGGACGACAAAGGGTGAAGTACTAGGCCACAAGCACTTGTGACCCGCATGCCAGAGCTGCGCAACCGAGCAAGTAGCAACTGGCTGCAGGGTGGCAAGTACATTCGCCATGCAGGTAGCACGCACCAAGCAGCTCCACACGAAGAGTTACAGCAACCATTTCACCAAGCTGCTTTCTTGCGAAGAGACTCGGGCACGAGGCCGATGTTTGGCCATGTATGAGCATGCGATTTCAGAGGCAGATAGCATGGACGAAACGAGAGAGAAAGAGAGAGAGATCATACACACCGGCAAATGTCAACAATCAATCGCTCCAAAGCGTCTTGAGTCCATCACAAGTTCCCAGCTAGACAGGTTCATGATTTGGATGCGTGCCCGTCATGCTCTTTGCATGCTGCTCCTTGTTTTTGAGACGGGCCTGGTTTCTTGGCTAGTTGTTGTACGATGCAGCATTTCCAAGAGGTCCACAGCTCCAGGTTCTCCAAGCTGTCTTGGCTTTGTGCTAGCACGGGGTCGGGGAAGTGGCTGCCGCCGCCAGGCATGCCACATCGACGCACGCTGTTGACGTTTCTTCTTCCTCCGGATTGGTGATACCCAACGTGCCCCTTCACCCATGTGCAACCATGTGAAATGCCGAGGACCACTATGTGATGCAGACCTGGCAAAGACAAACAAAAGTCCTCTGGGCTTGGGGCGGCCCCCCTGGCCCCTGCCCCATCATGCAACCGCGACGTGCTCGAGGGCCCTTGATGTAGTGTTATGATGGCAATACAAATATGATTATTAATATTATGATTCTCCAAAATGAAGTTAGCCATTTTACTAGTATTGAGATTGTTAATAGTACTAGTATTATAATATGAACAGCAACTTAAGTGATAAAGGTCAGAATCGGCCGAAAAATTAGGCTGTGCCTTTGGCCTTGCTAAATACAGCAAGGCTGGGCGGCGAGTGCAGCCCCCTGTGCAAAAGCCTTCTTCGACATACAGTTGACCTTCACATGGGGCTCTCTGGGGATCTCTAGGCACCCCCTGCGAGCAAAGGAAGACAGGCGTGTAACATACTGGGAGGCACCTGAGCAAAAGGCAAAGTTCATTAAGACGCTTTGAAACACAATAGCAGGAAGAACAAACACGTGGCTTTAGGAGTTTTCTTAGGATGAGGGCGTAGTGCTGGGGTTTAGGGTTTCGGGTTTGGGGTTTAGTACACACGTGCCAAAGGATTGGTGAAGCCTTCTGAGGCAACTGCTTGCAGACGTGGATGAAGGGCACCGGAAACACATCAGGCCTGGTCTCCAGTCACTGCGCTTGGCAAGGAAGAGGGTTGCCGAACTCTTGCTGAGCACGCGCACGGCAATTGCTGATGTGGCTCTGGCAGGTCAGACCTCGTTAGGCTTGGGGGGTTTTTGGGTTAGGGTTTAGGGTGTTTGGGTTTGGGGGTATTTAGGGTCTGCAAAAGCAACGGCTGAGAACCAACAAAGCATCAACTTCGGGATCCCCTTGGCAAGCGGCGCGATTGCTAGCTCTTGCTGCGATTCCTCACCGCATTGAACCAGGCACTCTGGCAATCATCAGCTGACCCCCAAACTCCCAACATCCCAACCTAAGCCCTAAACTCTGAACCCCATACCCGAGACCCTAAACTCCTAAACCCCAAATCCAGAATTTTACAAGGCACCAAAGGTTCCTGCAACTTGCTCTTGGGGAACCTTGCCGCAGGCAAGCACTGCAAGCCGCTCGCAATTTTCAGTTGTTTTTCCATCGAACTTCATTCCGCGGCTTGCGAAGTTTCTCGGAGCTCCTTCCGCAAAGCCTGCAGAGGTGCTGAGACAACCTCATCCGATGCTCAGGAGACATGCTTCTCAACATGTGTGAAGGCTCCCCTTGGCCTTAGGAAACCTCCTTCGTCGAGCTCTTTCAAGATACCTCTCGCACACACAACTCGGAAGCCTAGAAGTCAAGCTGCCAAAGTCAAGACTCAACAGGCAGAAGGATCTTCGAGGCACGGATCCACGATCCCGGCCCGCACACAGGCTGCATTCAACCTTGGATGAGAGGTGCAGACTGATATCATGTGGGGGTTTACGATATTAGGGATACCCAAATTAGGGTCCGTTTTATCAGGGGATCCTACGATGTGAGTGTAGAGCCCGGAACACCCTCGGCTGAGTGAGCGGCTGCCTCAACTCGGAGATGGAAAAGTTGGCTAGCCGACGCAAAGACTCGCGAAGGATGCGATGGACCTGCATTGTGCGCGTTTCGTCGGTCACTGTTTGAGGGAATGATCGTTTGCAAGCAACTTGCTTGCATGGTTCATGTTTAATTCTTTATGTTTAGAGCTTAATAGTTGATAACCGATACTCGGTATTAAATAGGAAGTACGAATACTCCAAAAACACTTAATATCAAGTATTCACCGTTTTCTGATTAGCACATAGCATGTAACGTTTGATGTTTACTATTTCGTCTTTAGTAATTCAAAGTTATTCTTTAACATTTCATGTTGCATGTTTAACATATAGTTCTTTCTGGTTAATGATTCAATTTTTCATCGTACTTAACGGTTGATGATTCATATTTAATAGTTGTGTGATGACTCAAATCCTAGACCCAAACAGGAAAACCTACGCCACGTAGCACTGCTATGACCAACATCTACGCTCTACGCGTAGCGGGTCACGTGAACACTCGAGCACGCAGGTCGAAAAAGCCATGTCTCATGAAACCGTGAATGTCTGGGTACCTTCAAAGGTTGCTCACAAGAGGGCAGCTTCACACATGTTGCCCCGGCTACGCCACTCGCACCTGCAAGCAAGCCTCAGCAATTCTAGAGCTACTTCTGATGTGCATCAAGGGACATCAGAATTCTCATGTGGTTTCGTTTCGTCATCGGCAGCAACCAACTTGTGTTCCAAGTCTTTGGACAGACAAATGCCTGTGAGTGTGTCCCAGCACTGCCCACGGCTCTCACCGTCCACACTTGTGGGAGATACATGAACCGAACATCCCGCTTGAAAGCACATCTGGTGTACGGTACTCGACATCTCCTGACAACGTGCCGGACATCAGCTTCTCATGTGTACTGCCATGGGCTCAACAACTTCCAGGCCAGCCTCAGCAATTCTAGAGCTAATGCTGATGTGCATCAAGAAACATCAGAATTCTCATGTGGATTGTCATCGTCATCGGCCGCTACCAGCTTGTGTGCCTGTGGGCAATGAGATGCCTGCGAGCCTGTCATCTTCAAACTCGCAAACAAGCCTCAGCAATTCTAGAGCTACTACTGATGTGCATCAAGGAACATCAGAATTCTCATGTGGATTCGTTTCGTCATCGGCAGCAACCAACTTGTGTTCCAAGTCTTTGGACAGGCACAAGTGCCTGTGAGTGTGTCAGAGCACTGCCCACGGCTCTCACCGTCCACACTTGTGGGAGACACATGAACCGAACATCCCGCTTGAAAGCAAATCTGGTGTACGGTACTCGACATCTCCTGACAACGTGCCGGACATCAGCTTCTCATGTGTCACGCCATGGGCTCAACAACTTCCAGGCCAGCCTCAGCAATTCTAGAGCTAATGCTCATGTGCATCAAGAAACATCAGAATTCTCATGTGGATTGTCATCGTCATCGGCCGCTACCAGCTTGTGTGCCTGTGGGCAATTAGATGCCTGCGAGCCTGTCATCTTCAAAATCGCAAACAAGCCTCAGCAATTCTAGAGCTACTACTGATGTGCATCAAGGAACATCAGAATTCTCATGTGGATTCGTTTCGTCATCGGCAGCAACCAACTTGTGTTCCAAGTCTTTGGACAGGCACAAGTGCCTGTGAGTGTGTCAGAGCACTGCCCACGGCTCTCACCGTCCACACTTGTGGGAGACACATGAACCGAACATCCCGCTTGAAAGCAAATCTGGTGTACGGTACTCGACATCTCCTGACAACGTGCCGGACATCAGCTTCTCATGTGTCACGCCATGGGCTCAACAACTTCCAGGCCAGCCTCAGCAATTCTAGAGCTAATGCTGATGTGCATCAAGAAACATCAGAATTCTCATGTGGATTGTCATCGTCATCGGCCGCTACCAGCTTGTGTGCCTGTGGGCAATTAGATGCCTGCGAGCCTGTCATCTTCAAACTCGCAAACAAGCCTCAGCAATTCTAGAGCTACTACTGATGTGCATCAAGGAACATCAGAATTCTCATGTGGATTCGTTTCGTCATCGGCAGCAACCAACTTGTGTTCCAAGTCTTTGGACAGGCACAAGTGCCTGTGAGTGTGTCAGAGCACTGCCCACGGCTCTCACCGTCCACACTTGTGGGAGACACATGAACCGAACATCCCGCTTGAAAGCAAATCTGGTGTACGGTACTCGACATCTCCTGACAACGTGCCGGACATCAGCTTCTCATGTGTCACGCCATGGAATCAACAACTTCCAGGCCAGCCTCAGCAATTCTAGAGCTAATGCTGATGTGCATCAAGAAACATCAGAATTCTCATGTGGATTGTCATCGTCATCGGCCGCTACCAGCTTGTGTGCCTGTGGGCAATTAGATGCCTGCGAGCCTGTCATCTTCAAACTCGCAAACAAGCCTCAGCAATTCTAGAGCTACTACTGATGTGCATCAAGGAACATCAGAATTCTCATGTGGTTTCGTTTCGTCATCGGCAGCAACCAACTTGTGTTCCAAAGCTTTGGACAGGCACAAGTGCCTGTGAGTGTGTCAGAGCACTGACGGCATCCGGCTTGGAAGCAATCTGGTGTAGAGTACTCGACATGTCAGGGCGACTTGCTACACGAAGCCAACTTCGAACAGAATTCCAGAATCATGCCGAACACCCCGCCTGTGAAGACCTCCCCACTATATTACACGTGCGTAGACAGCTTGTCCTATGAGACGCGAATGACAGAGTTCGAAAGCTTTGCTGACACAGTAACGACACCAGGTTACCAGGTTACCAGCAGCTGGCTTGGACGAAAGCTGTCAACTGCCACGTCTGTATGATCTAAGCTCGGCACAATGTCGGAGGTCGGTCCTCTCTGGCTGAGCACGAGACAAGTCTAGATTCTGCCTCAGACCCTAACGATGACTGAATCTCCCCCCCTTGTGCTTCAACAGGCAGCTTTTGTTGACAGCAAGGCTTTGCTTTTACCGTCTTGTGCGGGGTGATTGGCGGTTGCTGAGCGTCACACGGGGAAGACGTCATAAGTCCCCAACGTGACACCGTTGTGATTGATAGACTCCAAGACAATCTTCTCTTTGCTGATGGTCAAGTCAAAGAACCCATACTGGCTACTCCTTTGCGGAGTCGCATCGCCTTCCGAGACAATACCTCAGTGAATCGAGAGCAGCTCTCTGCAACGGCACAAAAGGCAGTGTAGAACTGTCTCAACTCAAAGCTTCTGGGGGAGTCTTCAGGCTACCATAGGTTACGTGAGCAAGACGGGCCTCCACCACCACCAGTGATGAAGCAGGTCATGCCGCCCAGCATCTTCGAGTTGTGGAAGACTTGCTGGGTGTGCGTATGTCCGGTGACCAGCAGATCAAGCCCAAACTGCTGCCGTAGCCTTTTGTACCACTCGGCCTGAGTGCCACAGGTGAAGTGAGTCACGATAACCTGCCAGTCAGCAGTTGATGCCTGCAGCTTCTGCTCGACCCAAGGTTTCTGCTCCTTGTTCCATAGATCCCAAAACCATCGAAAGCACTCCGAGAGGTCTTTCGGTCCGCCCGTCGCGGCGCAAGTGGCTCCTGCCGGATTGTGCAGGCGTCCACAGAGGTTGTGCTCTGGATCCGCGTCGTAGGGCTTCACGTCCATAGCGTTGCTGTCGATCATCAAAAACCTATAGATCATCAACACTGTTTTCGCGTGCAGAGAGGAAGACTGGGTCAAAAGCAACACCAACATACACATAAACACAAAGCATGCTCAAGCCTAGCAAGTAACTCGGCAGCAAAGCCCTGATCTGTGTACCTTTTCAGCTGCTCAGCACACGTATTTCTTCAAACTGCTGCTATGGTGACTGCTCGTATTCCTGTCACCGACTAGACTAGACTGTTGTTCAGAAGAACTGCCTTGAGACAAAAAAATGATTTAAAAAAAAAAAAACCTGGCAAAGCCGTGCGAGCCCGAACTTCATGTCCGGGCTGCTCCACGCGTTGCATCCAGTACATCGCCGGTAGCCTCCAGCGATCACTGGCAAAAGTGTAGGCAATCTGCTGATCCCAGGCCTCCAAGACAGAGCACTGTGGTGCTTAGAGCTTAGGGCATAAGGGGCCCCAATTTTTGTGGGCACCTTCACCCTACTTTGAAGCCAAAGACACAGGCACGAGCCATGCATTTTACACATAGACACAAGTACGTATTCACATGTGCATCTTTGCTTCATTCTCCATCTAGATATAGATATAGATGTAGATATAGATATAGATTCGATATAGATGTAGATATAGATATATGTACAATCACATATGTATATATTTATTTACTTAGTTATTTATTCATGCATTTATTTATTTATGTACTTATTTTTTACAAATTGTGTGTGTGTGTGTGTGCGTGTGTGTGCGTGCGTGCGTGTGCGTGCGCGTGTGTGTGTGTGTGTGCATCTGTATCAAGCAATTTTATGTATAGTTGCAAGAAATGAGCGAGGGGACCCAAGCTCTTTGGGGGCACCTTGTTGAACTGGAAGCCACCCAGGTCGTGGTTTCCGAAGACACTGAGCCAGGGCTTCCCGTCAAGGCCGGGTCCATTGTAGACCTGGGCTTAAAGTTCTGAAGGCGTTTAAGGGTTTAAGGGTTTAAGGGTCCAGGGTTTGGGGTGTGGGGTTTAGGGTTTAGGGTTGGTTTAAGGTTTAGGGTTTAGGGTTATAAAAAAGACTTCTGACATCTTCTTACTATAGAGCAACCCCCCCACCTGCTCAAAGATAACATTGAACTGTGCGCGGGTCTGTGGATGGATTTGGCCCATCGGGTGCCCACATTCTGTCTCGATGCCTCCCCAGTAAAAGTTGTCTCCAACATTCAGCACGAAGTCGGGATTGCTTTGGGGCGCTCGCTTCTTCATCTGCGTTGCAACCAGCGATTGCGCATGCAGATCAATCTCGGCCTTGAAATGGCAGTTTGCTGGGCAGACGCCCGTGGCACCCATGCAAGCTGTCATGTCTTTCGTGGTGCAGCCCGCACCTCGATGTCTAGCCATCGTGTGCGGGCCTGGCGTATGGCCACCACGGTACTGGATGATGGCTTTGGGTGCCCCAGAGCCAACACCGATCAGGGATCCCCAGTCGCCAATGGCGAAGATATGCTTGAGATCAGTCCCAGCAACTCTCATCGTCTCCCAAGCGGCCCCATTGTGGGTCTTCACGCTGGCAGGAGGGTCAAGCCCACCGCGGCGTGAAAGCACTGTGCTTGCGGGTGGACCGTGGTACGATGGGGGGCTGGGCATGACAGGCGGCTGGTACATCGGATTGTAAGGTGGCGGACTGGGCATGACAGGCGGCTGGTACATTGGATTGTAAGGCGGCGGGCTCGGCGGCTGGTACATGGGGTTGTACATGGGGTTGTACATGGGAGGCATGGGAGGGGGTGCGTAATTAGTTTGGGGATGCTGCTGCGCGCACTGCGGCAGCCAGGGGTAGATCATGCAAAGGTATGGCTGACGCTCCTCGTCAGCGGCCAACTCTGAGTCGGCGAGCATGTGCGCCTCCTGTTCCAACGTGTCCTCCGCCTCCGCACTCAGCTTCTTTCCACGAAGCTGCATGGCAACGAGGCTGCACGATGAGCCCGATGTATCCACCGTGCAGTCATCCTCGACGAGCATGTCGGCATCCATTGCCACTGCAGCCAGCATGTGGAACACAAGCGCCGACCATGACGACCACATGTCGGCGAAAGAGAGCAGCGCTTTTCTTCGAAAGGGTAGTAAAAGAGTAAAGAACGAATTTGAGCCCACAGAACCTTCGGGTCGCTCAACTTCAACTCGCTTCGATAGGGCCCAAGTGGACCTAAGCATCGCCCTCGGCACCCTAGGTAGAAGAAAAGCAAAAACTTCTGAACATGTCTGTGGAAGCCAAAAGCAAAGACAAGTTGGCCCGCGCAACCCCAAGACACAAAGGCCATGACCCAAATCTAGAACATCACACCACGTCGCCGCTCCTTCGGCGAAGCGTTCGGCGCAGAGCGCCAGCTGTGCGGGCGACAGCCCCTGCAGCGAGACGCTCAGCAGCGGCTGGGCCTCGAACACGAAGAGCCGCGGAAATTGATGCTTGTAAGGTTTCTTCGGAGCTTGGATAAGTTTAGACTTTTTAAATGGTTCAGATGGTTTTGGAAATGTCTCGGGGGCACTGCGGTTTGGAAGTTTGCCGGGCTTCGGGGTTTAGGGCCGGGCGATGTCCGTCACAAAGTCGAAGCAGCACCCATTTAAGGCGCCCGCGCTGTCCAACAGCTCCTCATCAACCGACCTCTCGGCACCGTGGACTTAGGGTGCAAACAACGAAATGCCAAGCGCCGGAACTGAAGACTGAACCTTCCAGCCTTCAAACCTTATAGGGATTATAGAGGGAAGAAGATGAAGGGTCCCTTCTAGGGGTCCCTCCTTGTACCCCTTAAAACTGTAGGCTTCCTATCTGCCTCTGGCTGTCTTGATGCTGGGCTCGGCGCTTGGCAGGAGCTCCTTCCGAAGCTGGCGGTCCTGGCGAGGATTTTGCTCCCAAGGGCGGATTGTGGAACCACTTCACCCTAAACCCTAAACCCTAAACCCTAAACCCTAAACCCTAAACCCTAAACCCTAAAAAACTCCGAAACCCCCTAAAAACTCCAAAGCTGTGTCTGCACTTCCTGGGGCCGATGGCGACGACCGGGCGCTGTCCGCAACTGCAAGGGGCACCGGAATCCCAGAGCGTCGCACAACGAAAGGGTTTAGGGTTTAGGGTTTACGGTTTAGGGTTTAGGGTTTAGGGTTTTAGGGTTTAGGGTTTAGGGTTTAGGGTTTAGGGTTTAGGGTTTAGGGTTTAGGGTTTAGGGTTTAGGGTTTAGGGTTTAGGGTTTAGGGTTTAGGGTTTAGGGTTTAGGGTTTAGGGTTTAGGGTTTAGGGTTTAGGGTTTAGGGTTTAGGGTTTAGGGTTTAGGGTTTAGGGTTTAGGGTTTAGCCCCAAAGCCTGCCCGCTGCAGCGCATCCCAGCCTTCAAGGGCCTCACAGGAATCTGAGGCTTTCACCCCAGTCGGCACAGAAAGCGCCACAAAAATCTTAGGGCGGTCTAGGCTGTTTCATTTTTTGGAGAAAATTGAAGTCCCAGGGTGGTTCGGGTTATGACTTGTTCACAAGCTTCGGGCTTCTCGCGCGCCTGCGCGACGCGGGCGCCCCGCTGGTTCCTTCGGAAGCGCTCGTCAGGATTCCATGGGGCCTTGCTCAGGCACAGCAGACCGCGCACCCTGAACACACCACAGCTATGATTCACTGTCACCATTTTTCCTCATGAGCCATTGCTGTTCATGTCAAGAATTAGACGCCAACAGCCATTATGATTGAGCACTCAATAGGGCGCCGACGAAGTAGGGCACCTCTTGACTCGGCACTCTCAGAACGATGGCAGAAGACGACGTGGCGACGTCTCTTGGCTGCGCGGCCTCGGGCCCACCACTGGCAGAGTCCATCTTGCGGGTCACGGCGTTGTACCACCACCTCCTCGGACGATTCCAAGAGCAACTCCAAGCGAAACTCCGAGAGGGTTTAGGGTTTAGGGTTTAAGGTTTAGGGTTTAGGGTTTAGGGTTTAGGGTTTAGGGTTTAGGGTTTAGGGTTTAGGGTTTAGGGTTTAGGGTCCCAAATCGCACGGCCAAACGAAGCCTCTGAATGCCTCTGGAGTTGTGAAAGCTAGGCTCCTCTTTCGTGGAACTGCGGGGCCATCCCCCTCCTCCTGCGCGAAACACTCAGCCCTAAACCCTCAACCCTAAACCCTTATGCCAGGTCGAATGCTCACAAACATCGAACTTTGTCGTGCGCGCCGCCTCCTCGATGACATCATCCACAACAGCTTGATCTTGGCTGACTGCCACCACCTAGGCATGTTGTGGTGTCCATGGCGGCTTAAGGATTCAACGGCAGCGCCTGAAAGCTATCATCGACCTCCTCCCTGGGTTCCTGGAACAATCACGTGTGGTAGTAGGACACGCATCCGGGGCAATGAAGTCCTCCGGCCCATCAGCCGATGGCACCTGGGCCATAGGCAGTTCAGCGCATGTGGTCAGTTCGACCTGTCAAAAGCAGGCTTCTGCTGATCTTGGCCCATCACGGCTTCTTCGTGATGCTCCTGCGGGTTTCAAAGGCGGCGGTCCTAACCTGCTTTGAACCAGGCAACCACCTTCATCTCAGGCTGGCCTACTACAGTCACATCTCACTACACTACGAAGGAGATCCTCGCCAGTGTACAGGAGGCGTGAGACCAGCTGTGGCTCGGCAAAGGCCGGCATAGTCGACACGGTGTCCTGGCCGCACACTGGAATGTCAGGGTATGTCAAGTTTAGAGTTTGGGGGTTTTGGAGCCACAGTTTAAGGTTTTTCTTGCAAAAAATCTTAGGGACCGTCTGGTGTTCCTCGACAGGCAGAGTGTCAGGGCGCAGGCCCTGCAGGCTAGTCACCACTTCCTGTCCCAGGGCCTCGAGTGACCGCAAGGAGCCGCGACAAGAAAGAAGCAACACATCCTCCGGTGCGGCCTCGTACAAGGCTGGCTCCGCAACCTCAGCAGGCGCTCCCCTACCCCTCTGCACGCACAGTCCCGTGACACAACGGAGTGCAAAACTGCCTTGGCCTCTCACTGCCAAGTGCTGTGCAGCCCGCATGGTTGGACACAGGAACCGCATCTGGCTACCGGGTACCTGCCCAGTACAGTGTCGCTAGCAGGCAGTAAAGACAGTCCCGTCTGACAAGTGCAGGCCTTGTCCCTCAGGGCCATCCAGAACTCAATCGGTGCCTGGACAATCCAAACTGCATTACTGCCCCTTGCAGCATTTACAATGCGATGCAACACAATGCAATGCAAAACACACACACACACACACACATGCATATGTGTGTGTATATGTGTACATATATATATATATATATCATATGTTTCGTTGTTTTCGTTTTTTATTCATACAGGTACATAAATATGTACGTGCATATGCACATGTACGGACACATGCACATGCACATACACATGCACATACACATACACGTACACATACACACATACACATACACGTACACATACACGTACACATACACGGATGCGTGCAAACATACAGAAACACATGAGCACATACACATATGCATACGGATTACATATGTATATTTGCATTTATACATATAAACACATGTACATATAAACAAAAACATTCACACATATATATATATATACATATACACAGACTCATATGAAAGTCATATGTAGTCATATGTATACTGTGAATGTGTAGACGTGCGCGTATATGTATATGCTAATTACGTGCATGTGTCTGTGCTATTCTCTATTTATATATAGCATCTGTGTCTCTGTGTGTGCGTGCGTGCGTGCGTGTATGTGTGTGGCAGATATGCGTGTGTGTGTGTGTGTGTGTGTGTCTAAATATACATATGTGTAATTGTGTAGAAATGCGAAGTATACGCATAGTTGCACAAATTTGGCACACGCAGAGGCACATGAGAACCAAGCATGTGAAAGTGCTTTCTTCATACCGTATCCCCTTCTACGTACACGCAGCCTCAAACGGCTCGTTCAGCTCTGCGAAGGCCGTCAGCACCTCGGCCACTGAGCCGAAGGCGGACTCCTGCAAGGCGTCTCAGCGCGTTCGTGGCTGTAAAAGCTCTCACACTGCAGACCACAACAGCTGCAGAATTGCCGATTGCGCATCTTCGGCTTCAGAGATTCAGTCCGCTAGACGAGGCTGCACACACTCATCACACCCGACGTCGGAAGATTAGCTACTTGAGTTTCGCCCTGTCATATGCATGGTTATTATCCAAAAAGGAACCATTTGAGCATTTCCCTCAAAAGGGTACACCCCGAATAGAGCATAATCCCCTCTACAGGGACCCCCTAAAGCCTGAACCCTAGGCCCAGGACTCCGCTCTGCCCAGCTTGGCAAGAGTGTCTTGAGTCTTGGATGAACCTATGAGTTGGGTTTTCAAGAGATGCATGTTGGGAATGTTCACAGATCGCCTTTTTCTGGGCTTCAATGTGTTTCGAGCAGTTGGAGAAGGCATGAAGAACGTTTCGTTGATACTAAACCGTTGAAGACGGTGTTAAGAGGGTTTGCGGAGAAGTTTTCCAAGGGTGTCAATGTTTGAAGGAGGGTTCGCAGGACATAGGAATGACATCACGACAAGCTTGAAGAATGCCCCGCCCCCTCCATTTCCAACGAAAACTCCGGCGGGGGCTCATGATGTTCGGAGGACACTCTTCGAGGGAAGCAATGGCAGGTTCACAGCCTCCACACCCCTCCCCCAACTGCAAACATGTTATGAATATTGATGGAGGGCCCCCAAGAGCGCTGAAACAGCGTTGCATCTGCTCTTGTCCGCGTTTTCGCGTGTCCGCATGATCACGTGGCCGGTAGTCCAGGTGTCCCATGTGCTTACGAGCGTTCCGAACACTCTTTCGCGCCTTGGGAAGATCCGCGGTAGACCGCCCACGCAAGCACGAGAGCCTGGCCCTCCACCAAGACACCCACAAGGCTGGCGGTCTCTTATCGCAAACCGATACTGCTGACCCGGTTCCAGCAAAGAGGTGTCTGGGTGTATGGTGGCAGACAGGCTGCCGGGGGGCAGAATTCCGGCTGGAGGGTGGTTGTAGATATCGCACGGGGCTGTCTGTCCCGGTGATGAAAGTTACCCGATGGAGCTTCTTCTACGACTGGGTCTGCAGCCATGGCGTGTTCGTGCCTTCGTCCAAGCGCATCTGCAGGCGTTCGCGTGTTTTCGCATGTTCGCATTTGTGCACGCCGCGTGTTCGCATGTCCGCGCGTTCGCACATTGAGGCCACATAGCATGCATCATTGAGGTGAGGGTATGGTATTGTGTTGTATTGTTCTTGACACAGAAGTTGCCATCCCTAACCAGCTCTGCTGAGAGCTACTTACAACAGAAGCAGAACTGTTTGTGGCTTGCATCCCCAACGTCCTCGATTCGCTCCAGCAGGACCGAATTCACTGCTTTGAGCATTTCGGAGTCCTTGCAGTCAAGAGCCCCAAGGGCGCATCCAGGCGTTTTTTTGGGTGTAGTGAAACAACCCTAAACCCTAAACCCTAAACCCTAAACCCTAAACGTCACTGCTCCTTGAAGTGCAAACTGGCGAACGCCTTGCATAGAACGGCCAAGGTCTGAGGGTCTGCAGCCATTGACCCGTACCTGCCCAGAGCTGTATGGGTAGTTCTCTAAATTGGGGTCCCCTCTTTTTGGGTCCCTTATATAGTATGGCACCCTTTATATAAGGGCACCCAAAAAAAACCCTAATTTCGAGCGCTACCCATACAAGGGCTTCGGGAGTTTAGAATTTGAACAACAGCTTGATGGTCTATGGATATGTTGATGGCACCATGTACTTGGCAAGTCTTCCCCGCCTGTCGGTGTCTTCCACGGTGGTGTAAGGCTGCTCACGCAAGAGGCGGGTTACATGCTTGGCAAAGGCTTCGAGCATCAGCTCACTCACACCTCACCAGAGGAAAAACTTTGCTCTAGCGTTCGATGCACAAGAAGCTTCGTAGGCACGCATGTCAGATCTGAAACACTCGGGCTGAGGCAGTTGAAGTGCGCATACGCATTCAAGATCACAGCCGCTTCCACCAGCGACAACTTGTCAACATCCTCAATCAATTCCTTTGCTGACCATGGTATGGTTTCGTAAGGTTCTCCTCTACGACTAACTTGTGCATGAGGGACAGAAACGACCTCAAGCGCAAGATTTGAGGTGTGGAGTCAGCTCAACGCGATCGTGCTCCTAAGGCCCTAAACCCCAGGATTCCTGAAACCCTGAACCTTTAGGAGCTACTTCGGCTGCGTCCACCAGCTTCAAGTTGACCGAGCCGGAAAACCTTCTCGTGTGAACGTGCTTCAAGAAGCAGGAGCCCTACCCCCGAACTGATGTTCTGACCCCTTCCACGTCTGCACCCTGTGCGTGTGCACATAAACATGGGGCCGCAGAAGCTTAGCAGCTGAGTCTCTCGAGAGATCGTCTTCATCAGGTGGGTGTGGCGGTGGTTTGCAGTCAAGAGCGTGTCCAGGATCACTGCCAGGTCACCTCAGGCTAAGCCAACCCCACCCCCAAAAAATGAACCGTTACATGCAACAGCGCAGCCTCACTCCCTCAAGCTTTTTGGTGGTTCCTCCTGGCCCCCTTGGCAGACCCACCTACGTCCATAATGTCGCGCAGCTGGACTGTCCGCTCGGCGACCTGCCAGCATGTAGGAAATCAAGAACGCGTCAAGGTACACACGCATGAAGTGTAAGGCAATGTTCAAGCCTGCTGCCAAAAGACTTTGTCCTGCAGGCATTCCACTTGTTCAGCAGCTGGCAAAATCCCAACACGGCACTGCATTTGACTGCAGAAGTGTGTAGATGGGGGGCGGATCTGATACAAGAATTGGGTCAACCCCCAGATCGAATGGAGCTTGCGGGGTTGACTGCGTGGCACTCCTCCAAGCGCTCAACTTGCGCGCGCTGCGCAGTGTCAACAAGCGCCCGAGGCGGAAGCAGCCTTGCTAGGCTCCACGTGGGGCGGGTTGTTAAAAGAATCAGGTGCTGATGCATGCCTTTGACAAACAGCGCTAAGTCCTGCTTCTGAAACAATGGGTGCCACGATAGGAAACAGACTCTACTATGTCGCAAAAACCTTGTCAGTCCTAGAAACAACACCACCCTAACAGTAAACCCAAAATGCAGCCGACAGACGCTGCCTCGCCCGAAACCCTCGCGACCCTGAAGGGGAGCCCAACCCCTGAACCTCAGCGCCTACAGCCCCCAAAGGGCCGAAAACTTTAGAAGCCCCAAACCCCAAGCCGGAAAACCCTAAAACCCAAACCCCAAACCCTAAACCCCAAACCCTAAACCCTAAACCCCAAACCCTAAACCCCAAACCCTAAACCCTAAACCCTAAACCCCAAACCCCTAAACCCTAAAACCCCAAACCCTAAACCCTAAACCGTGCGGCTTCGAGGCGAAGGTTCGGGCCAGCCAGGCAGCTGCACCCCGCTCAGGGGACCCCCGATGTAGCACCTGCCACCGTTTGGGGTTTAGGGTTTAGGGTTTAGGGTTTAGGGTTTCGGGTTTGGGGTTTGGGGTTTGGGGTTTGGGGTTTAGGGTACAGGGTTTAGGGTTTTCAGGGTTTGGGGTTTTAGGGTGGGGTTTTCAGGCTTCGGGGTTTAGGTTTTGGGGGAGGGTGTGTAAGAATAGGGTTTGGGGTTTATAAGGGAGGCTTTGGGCCCTCGAGGGCGTTGGGCAACTTGCTGCCAGGCAGCCACTTCCCCCGATGCCGCTGCCGGACACGGTGGTACTTGTGATGCTGCCATTTGTACGGGTTCTTCTCCCAGGCGTTGATGTAATATCGAGGCACGACCTGAGCGGGACACTGGTGCAGACATGGGAGCCATGGGCAATGCACATGGGCTAGGAAACACCCATTTTATCCTTCTGTCCATCTGCCCCCTGCTTCGTGACGCTTATGGAATTTAAAAACAATAACAATAATAATAATAATAAAAATAATCATCATCATCATAATCATAATCATAATCATAATAAAAAATAATCATAATCATGATAATAATAATAATAATAATAATAATAATATAATAATCAACGAGCCCTTCCCAAGGTTGCCATCACACACCCGGGCACCCTGCCCTTGGGAGGAGCTGGAGTTATCAGAGGCCATGGAGGCCAGGAAGTGAACTCAAACTACTCCACATGTGGGGGAAGACATGGGGGGGGGGGGGAGTTTTCCATACTGACTTCTTCTCCCCACACTTGCAGGTTGTTGAGAGTTCCTGCGACCAAAGAAACTGCCGCACATGTGTCGCTTCACCCTCCCAGTGCTGCTGAGGAGCACGTGAGAATGAGTGCAAGGTAGTGCAGAACTTCAGGGGCGATGCCAAGTACACCTTCGAGAGATGGATGGCAACAGAGATGTTCCGCGCACGTGAGGCTGGGCCGCCCGCGGCAGCATCTCAAATCTCAAGTCGACATACCACGCCTGTACCCTGAACCCTGAACCCCCAAAGCCCAAAACCCCCCAAACCCCAAAGCCCCAAAGCCCTCAAGCCCTAAAGCCCCAAAGCCCTAAAGCCCTAAACCCTCGTCCGGCCGCGCGGTATGCACTGCTCAACTCACGGCTGCGCAAGGCCATGGCCACGGCGCCCCAGGAGCTACCACGGGAGCTACTCGGGTTCGGGTGTCTCCAAAAAATCCGGAGTACCTTTAGGCTATGCCTTCGTGGGCTTTGTGACTATAAATAGGGGCTTAAGGAGACTACTACTGCACGAGGGGCCTAAGCTAAGCGACATGGAAGTCTAAAAGCAGGTATCCCGGTATCCCTAACTTGTTGGAAGCCCTTCGTATCGACTTGTTGCAGGGAAGTGGCTGCAACCGTGCCTGTCCACTGCAAGGATTTCAGCGTTCGAGCAATCTGAGACGTCAAAGGGACAAGCTATATATTCATATACATATATATATATATGTGTACACGCTGTAGAATACAATATAAAATCAGATCATATGCAGTGATAGTAAATCGTACGGAACAAAACATATCTGAAGTCGCATGTGCTCAGTGGACTCAGGGAGACGTCACGCAGGAAGACCACACGCGATCCCCACACAAGGATCACAGCATGTCCTCCCCCTCGAGCACCAAGCTCTTCGGGCTGCCCTTGGGGGGCCAGGGAGCACTTGTCTCAGAACTCGAAGCCCAGGATGAAGGGGTACAACCCTGGGTGCACTACGAGTTCCTCTGGACTCTCAGTTCCGTGCTGGAGCGGCTGAGGGCCGCAAGAGAGGGCTGCCTCTCCAGAGAATCATCTGTGCAAATGCGCGGAGTGTCATGGCTCAGTGAGCAAGCGCCAAGGGGCCGCAAGGGCACATGTTTCTCTTAGCCACGACTCACACGACTTGCGAACGTCGCTTTAAGCGGACGATGAGAAGAAAGGTGACACTCTAACCATGCATCTTCCCATCGCGGCGACCACACCAAGACAACCGACTCCGTACGAGCAGAGGTACCCCTTTATGCTTTCTGCTCGCATCTCGGCATACATATAGATATGCACATGCATATTCTACGTATACATATATATATATATATATATATACATGTATATGTATATGTATATATATAATTATATATATATATATACATGAAGTGCTCTGAGGATGCAAAGACGGGGGATGTCTGGGAGCACGACAGGTGGCAGAGCAAGAGGAGCACGGCACAAGTCTCCCCTCATCTACGGGAGTTGTGTCAGCGCCTCGCCCTCTCGTCGCCATCAGAAAGCAGACTTGACCAGCATCTTGCGTGAAAATCCCTCATGGGTTCTGATGGCGAGCCTACAAGATGGAGATCTGAATTTCATCTTGAAAACAGACGAGGTCTTCTTCTAAATTCTAGACTGGCCAGAAGCTTAGTGTTGAACTGACGGCTCCAAAGAGACCAGCACTTGCCAAGAGAGGGGGGGCCAAGGGAAGACCACGTCCGGCTGAGAGGCCGGCAACATGCCTTCGGCTTGGGGTCTCACGCAACTCGGGCTTGCGACAGTCTCTTGAGAAGTCTCAACCGGCAAGACCTGCACAGACTTGCAACTCACACCACGTGTCCATGCTCCGCAAAACGCAAGTTCTTGTTCTAAGCTAGGGACCCCCCCTTGCAGGCAAGCCCTTACGGCTGACAAGATGTGCAACCCCTCCCCCCCCCTTCCCCCTTGCAAGGGGGACCTCAATTTAGACTGAAGCCAGCCTGGTTGGATCCTCGCCAGCCTCAGTTTCATCCAGCTCCTGCATCAGCGTCTTCAGAGGCTTGAACCTCCAGGCAGAACAACCGCGTTCAGGGTTTAGGGCTTCGGGTTCAGGACCGTCAAAAACTCAAAACACCAAAGGGGAACCAATACGGAGCTGCCAAGGCACAGCCGCTTCCTCGTCAACGGCCTATCGGGCTCCACCATGCCTGGATGATGGAGCACACGAAGTGTGGGGCCGCTGTGACTCCCACAAAAACACCGCTATATATGTATATATGTATATACCTATATATGTGTGTCTATATATACATACATATATATATATATATATATGTATGTATATGTATATGTATATGTATATGTATATATGTATGTGTATAATATAGCTATAGATATAGATATAGATAAAGTTATAGATATAGATATAAATATGAAATAGATGTAGACATAGGTATAGATATAATAGATATAGGAATAGATATAGATAGAGATAGAGATAGAGATACTATAGATATAGATATAAATATAAATCTTGACATAGATATAGATATACATATACATAGATATATATATATATATATACATATACACATATATTTGTACATTTTCATATATGCATATGTTTATTATGTATGTAATTATTCTTTTTTTGTTTATTTATGTCTTCATTTGTTTATTCTTGATTTATTTATTTATATGTACTCGCCACTTTAAGGACCCTACGCTCACCAACAACGAACATCAATGTAGACCCCACTTCGCAAGACCAGGAGGACCCCAGTCTTTGTCGGGCAAGTGGCGCTTTACGTCGCGAAACTGATCCTCCACGAGAGAGCAGAGCTTCTGGACTTGCAACCCGAGGCGGGTCATGTCGAACATGATAGCCTCAGGTCGGGTTTAGGGTTTAGGGTTTAGGGTTTAGGGTTTAGGGTTTAGGGTTTAGGGTTTAGGGTTTAGGGTTTAGGGTTTAGGGTTTAGGGTTTAGGGTTTAGGGTTTAGGGTTTAGGGTTTAGGGTTTAGGGTTTAGGGTTTAGGGGTTTTCATAGCGCCCCCTCATCTATTCATAAGGCTTCCTGAACACCCTTGGCTCAAGAGACCTTGCGGCTTAAAACTGCGCAGTACTTGGAGCCATACGCTGCCAAGCATGCGTATTCATGATACTGTCAGATATGTAGTTTGCTGACAAGGTCTTCTTTCGCAGCCAGCCCCAAAACCGGTCGAGGAGCGAAGATATCAATGCTCTTCGCATGCCCTTTGAGCTTCATGGTGCCTTGCACAAACTCCTCTACTGTGATGTCGCCACCTCAGTCATTGTCAAAGTCAGAGATGTGACAAGGGAAAGCACATCTTGAGGCAATGATACTCGCTGGTGGCCCCTGGGGGCTCATCCACTGGGGCAGTGGCTGTTATTCGTGTCCATCAAGGTGAAGATTGTACCTATGCGAGGCTTTGCATGCTCAGGCATGGGGATTTGCACGACCCCTGCCTGCATCATCTGCTCCAATATCCAGGCCAGCAAAATAGGCTGCAACCCAAGCGTTCTGCTTCAAACACTGGGAAAACGCCTCACACATCCAGCCATACCAAGGTAGCACACTGCAGCCAAACAAGGCGTAACACTGATCCTCCTGGCCTCTAAAGTCAACCGGCCAGAGTCCCCGATGTCCGCCGAATGAAAGATACCTGGGAAGAATGACATTCTCGAAACCCTTCTAAACCCTAAACCCCAGACCCTAAACCCTAAACCCTAAACCCTAAACCCTAAACCCTAAACCCTAAACCCTAAACCCTAAACCCTAAACCCAGACTGAACTCCGAGCTGCGCTTGACTTCGTCTGACGTTCTTTGCAAATCTTCGCGGTACGAGTCCACCACCTGCCATAGGAAGGAGGGTTTTAATTTCTAGCATCCTAAACCCTGAGCCTTAAAGCCTTAACATGAAGCACATGAACCCTACTTCATATCAGAATGCAAACAGGGATCCTTGAACAACTGTGAAATATTCAAGAATTGCAAGGAAGGGGGGGCCCCGTGGTGGTGCTGAGGGGATAAGATACTTAGGATCCGGCCTCGTCTTCCGTTCGGGTTGTGACAGCACTGTCAACGAAGATACCCGTGACCACGTTCAGAAGTCCAACCAAGCCTCAGAGGGTTCAAGGGTGGGACTTGAGGACCGAAGCACAAAATGGCGAAGAACAACAAGCCACCCCACTAAGGGTGCAGCAAAAGCCGATGTAAAAAAGGAACATGCAGAAGTACCTGAGAGGTGGCTTGGCACTCCTCACTTTTCTTAGATTCTCGGACGCGCACTGGTCTTCCGTTCACCCTAAACCCTAAACCTTCTTTTGGGGCTACCTCGAGCCATGTTGCAGCTCACCATAACCATCAGAGCCTAGCAAACGTAAGATGGGCTGAAACATCATCCAGTCCTTGGCATCAGCAGGTCAATCAGATCAACCCAAAAGCGAAAAAACAAGCTGCGGAGTGAACAGCTTGATTTGCACAGGGCAGGCTGCCGTCCCTCCGAATATGGCACCGAACAATGTTACCTCAGCTGCGAAGTACAAAAAGCGGTCTAGACTCAATGCTGGCAAGGCCTAGCCAATGTTCAAGCCCGCCGCGAAGGATTCGTAGATGCTTCCAAAGGTGTCATACACCGCCTCGGCCTGGGCCACCAGCTTCTTCCCGAATGTGCTGCAACAGACTAGCCCACAAGGCCCCAGCATTGTCCAGGTCGGTTTGATCAGTTGAGCTCACATTCTCAAAGTAGGCCACAGCAGCGTTGCCAAAGATGATGCTAAACACGAACCTCAGTGGCAACTACGAGCCTGTCACAGCATGACTCTGAACCAACTGTATCTTGAGTCTCACTATGTGTGTGTGGGGCCATCAACTAGCATCATGCCGGAGTGATCAAAAATCATTAACCGACGAAGTTGCATAATGAAGCAAATCATCACGAACGCCTTGGTTGCAGATGCAAGCACCAGGCCATCCTGCATGCTTATGCGGCTAGCTACATTACAGATACGGCCGCAAACCGCACACAACGCAACGCGCGCGAGCGATTGACAAAGAAGTCTGAGGCTCCCATATCAGGGATCCCAGTGAGCTGATCATGGCAAACAACATCGTCCTCACGGCATCAACACAGCTAGTGGGGTGAAGTTCATCGTGTGGGGACAATGCGACAAGCTGCAAGATGGCCGGCCAGATTAACAGGCACGGCCACCCCAGTATACTATTTTATACTAGTTTACAGGAAGAATAGTAACCCCCTGTCTATATACATTTTTCGTATGTATATACACACATATACATATATATATATACATACATACATACATACGTACATACATACATACATACATACATAAATATATATATACATATATATATATATGTTTTTTTAAATCTCATTTGTTGCGTGTATTTATATATATATATATGTACATACTCATTTATGCTTATGCATGTACCTATACGTATGTGTACCATCTATTTCTCCTGGAAAATTCTAATTCTGTGGTGCAACTGAAAATGGAAATCCGAAAGCGGGAAAGGCGAGAGAAGTCAGGAAATCGGAAACCAGATCGAAACCTCGAAAAACCTGAAGTCCATATGTCCCGGTAAACCACAGAAAAAGCCGAACACGTGCGTGCTCTTGTGATGGCAAAGAATGGATGAACGAGGTTTTGGAACAAGAGTGAGAGAGATGACATGAAGGCAGGCGACTGTCAATGGGGGATTTTCTGCTCACGGTACCTTCTCTAGATGACTGTGAGATTGAGTTCTTAGTGGCTATGGTTGTTCTCTGCACCCCTTAGCGAAGCTCACATGGATTGATTCTTGCTGGCAAGAGCTGTTGAAGGAGCTCCCGTAAACTACATCACCGCATCATGAGCCTTTGGTCGCTTCTCTGAAACTTTGTTTTTCTTTCTGACAGGAGCTCGACGAAACTCCTCTATAAGACGTGTTGGGAGCTCTCGCAAGACAAGAAGCTAGCGGTGCTCCCCTAGCACTCTTCAAGCGATCCCACGTTCGGTTGAACATCATGCTATGGACACTAAGTTTCAGATGCGAAAGCCCAAACACGCCAATGCACATACGTTGAAAGAGTCGAAGCAGTACCAAGCAAAGACTCAGGGGCAGCACCCGGTAAACCCTGATCGCCGCCCAACTCCCCAGGCAAGCACTGCCTCAACGATCGGAGCCACTTGACAGTGCGAACAAGACCTCAGAAGATTGCTCGAAAATAGAAACACTTTTCAAGCCTTCAACTATACTTACTTAGATTAAGTAAGATAATCAAAATAATTGAATTAATTCAAACTAATTAACTTAATGTACAGCGTCTACCAGAAATCTTCCCTTAACGTGGCTTCCAAGCCATGCCCGCGAGGCTGCATCTCATTCATGTGGCGGGTCCTACTATGCGGATCTATAAATATTAGGGGGTCCTACTATTTTCGTAAACCAAGAGTGACCAGCGAGCTGCTCAGCCGGGCGCGGGTTGTGTGGGCTGAGCTTCTGGCGCACGACTCGAACAAGTCGAAAAACGCGGCAAATTCTGAGGAAGGACATGTTCGCGAACAAGTCCTCACAAAGTGTGGCTTACACCCTGTTGCATCAGCTACGCAAAAGCTTGCAACCGAGACACAGGAATCAGAAGCTCGAGCGCTGCATTGGCTATTAAGAAGAGGTCGAACAAGTTCCAGTGCCAATTTCTGCCTTTTCCGCAAGAGAGGGTAAAACACGGCTGGTTGCCTCTGAGTCCAATCCATACGATGGATGCGGATGCAACATTGTCTCGCCTATGAAGAAGCTCGTGCGATAGGCAACCAGATACAGGAGCAGTTCACCGCTGAACCAGACGAAGAAAGCATACTCCTCACGCACCAGCTTGCTCGCAGCGAACATATGCAGGCACACAGAGACGTAGCGACACCGAAACTTGAAATGCAGAGCACGGAGAGATTGATCGGTTTATGGCAATGAGGGGGATAGCATAGAATGTCGTGGTGTGGTCAGTCTTGTATCTTATGGTCCCTTTAGACTTCGGCACCTTGAACTCTTCTGCTAGGTTGACGCCGGCCGCAATGTATGAACGCAGGTTTGAACAGCCAAACTACATACGCACATGCTTTCATAAACTAAGGGGGGAGACATCCCAACCCAAGCCTGCAGCCTTCACAAACTCATCACCCCAGTGGATTGGAAGCTTTTGCAAAGGTCTTACGTAATTATCCGTGCAAGCTTCGCGCATTTGAGCTTCACGTAACGAAGCTCTGCGCCAAGCGAGCACGGACCATAGCTAAGGAGCACAAAGAGCTGTCTTCCAATCCACTGCGAGTGTTGTTTCTGTAGAGCAAACATGTCGAGGGTGCGGGGGGACTCGGAGGGCCAACCGTTTGATATCAAACCAAAGAACTCAGCAACCAGATCAGGTAAACTCGATTTCGTGCAATCTTTTGGGCCGCTTTTGAACGCACTTGCCACAGTAAGCGATTGCAGGACCGTTTAAAAAAAGATTGCGATGCCATGAGCCCGCATATGACAGCATTTCATGCTCTGAGGGTTTGGGCTCTGGGTTCTGCGCTGGGCGAGAATGCCAAGACCACACGCGCCGTTTTTCAACATCGCAAAAACAGGATGGCACTCATGGCATGTTAAAGATATCGACACACAAGCCCTGACCCTGCGGTATGTGGTCTTGCACGACAGCCCACCCCCTCCAGTAGGAACATCTCTTGAAGACCAAGGGGCAAAGGCGTTGGATATCGGAGTCGTCTGCCCTCCGTTGATTCTGAGATAGCTGTCTTTAAGTTGCCTCGGCCACATGCATGGCGTAAGGCAAAAAAAACTCAGCGATCCTCCTGGTCATAAGGAACCGGGCTGATGGGGCAGAGGGTTCAAGCAGGCTGCTGGTCTGTGCGGATGCCAATGTAAAGCGCGTTTGCCGCAATGGCGAGGGTGCTCACCTGGGCCGCGTCATGGACATTCTGGGGTACAGACGGTCAAGATCCATGTGAACCAAGAGCACCTACATTGCAGTTGCCCGGAAGCCGCTTCACAAGCGCCAGATTGCTGACATGGCTCGGTTTTGAAGATCACACTGTTGACGATGACCTCGGAGAGCCTCTCCGCAGCGTTTTCTTCCTTAGTTGGACTTTTTTTCCTCTCTTGATTCAATCGACTCGCAGCATCTTCTCAAGGGAGACAGTGCCGTCAAGACAGTGCCACCCCAAGCCACACCCCGTGAATGCGCACCAGGCTTCCAGTGATCCGCAGAGTGAGAGAGTCTGATACCACTCGCCCTTGTGGAAGAAGTTGTCGTCTGCGAGCCTGGTGTCGGTGATCAGTTGTAGACGATGCGAAACCTGCCGCACCATGACCAACGATATACACAGGGCACATGGATCACCTGGATCACCTGTCAACACTAAACCCTAAACCCTAAACCCTAAACCCTAAACCCTAAACCGTTCGCACAAACAGCGCTTCAAAACACAGGCCAGCGAGGCCAGTGTGTCGAAGCGCATGCTCTTCGCATCTACGTACTCCGGATCCATACTGTGCTCCGGATCGTCCTTAGACGCGATGTGCTGTTGGCCTTACCGACTATCCAAATCTATCTTATCTTTTTCCGTTGTGGTTCTGTTTATAGCCAGTTATGGTCTTATTACCTTCGTTCTTCTTTTGACGTTGTCTTCACAATATGTTCTTCTTGATTGTTGCCCTTTTGTTCTTGCTAGTACCAGTCGATTCCTGGACAGCGCGTGTCCGCAAGATGCTGCCAGGAGTCATCATCGATGTCTCGGAAAGTCTGGAAGGACGTCATGCGGGAGGGCGCCACACCGATGGCCCGGAGGCTGTCTCCACCCGGGCTGCCTGGAATTCAGCAAAAAGCATAGGAAACTCTGGGGTTTAGGGTTTAGGGTTTAGGGTTTAGGGTTTAGGGTTTAGAGTTTAGGGTTTAGGGTTTAGGGTTTAGGGTTTAGGGTTTAGGGTTTAGGGTTTAGGGTTTAGGGTTTAGGGTTTAGGGTTTAGGGTTTAGGGTTTGGGGGTCAGGGGTCACTGCGCCTTTTTTAGCAGTCATCGAAGTGCTGCTGATGTTTCGGGCAAGGTGCTTTCAGGGAGCCACGGATGCGGAGCCGCCGGCTCCATGGGTGACACTGATGAGGGAAGCAGGCCAGGCCTCGGACAAGATGGACGAAGAACTCAACAAACAATATTAATACTCATAACAAAAATCATAAAATAATAATAATAATAATCATCATAATCATAATAATAATAATAATAATAATAATTAGATCCCTGTGCATCGTGACCAGGCCCTTGCGCATCCTTTCTCTGTCTTCGCAGAAGTGAGATGGTGGTTGGGATCCGCCGGCTTCACTGATCTGGCCTTGAACTCGCAGAAGAGCTGCGACGTCTTGCGGTCCACGGACGGCCCCGCACGCTTCTTCCCGGATGAAATCTGACGACCATCCCGCCGCCGCGAAGTAGCTCCTGATTCTTCGTGATGCTATGTCTTCCAGCGATGGTCGCATGAGAGGCATGTCACCGAGGTCCAACTGTGCTCCCCGTTCACGCAGGAAGTTGGCGTCACGATGACATAGGTGCACTGCTTTCCTTTGCATCGTTCGCAGGTGTACGCATCGGTCACACGCTCCGCGGGCGCCTTGACCGCCGACTCCTGCAAAGCTTGCTGGCGCAGCTCGGCTCTCGAAGCCACCCTCAGGTCACTGGCCATCTCTTCGCTGCTCATGCGCGGCAGTCGGTGGGGTTCCAGGCTTCCATCGAGCAGCTTCTGCCGAAAGGAGCCGTTGCTGGCGTCCTTCGAGATGAGGACTGCTGTACACGTAGCTTTGACTTTTGCTGGTTCTTCCGAAGTGCTTCAGAGCTCGGAGCTTTCCCGACTTCGGGGTGGGATCAGGAGCTTCCGGGGAATATCTGAGGGAACCTAGTGCGTCTGAATTTCAGATCCAGCTTTCAATATTACAGTTTGGTTGCGGTGCCACGCGTGTCGTGCTCTACAACTCTACGGTCTCGGCAGAGGAGTCGCAAGACAGCGGACAGGATCCTAAGCAAGACGACATGTAAAACATGAAAGGCGAAGCCAAGCGTCCTTGAGGTTAAACAAGATGGCCCGTGACTGGTTGATGTAGGCCTTGTCGGAGCCCAGCTGGGCATGCAGCGCTTCCTCGACGGCCTCTGCCAAGGCATGCGCGGCATCCTTCGGAGCATCCCTTGGGGCATCCTTGGGAGCATTCCCCAAGGTCAGGGCCACCTCCAGCATCTGCAAGACTTTCTGCCTTTGTTGCCCCAGCTTCCCAACCACGCCAGCCGCGCCGACCGCAGCTGAAGAATCGACATGGACTGCTTCGGCCCCTTCCGTGGCCTGCTTCGGCTTCTTTGCGGCGGCTGAAACAGGTTCCTGTGGTTCCCTCGTGCGCTTGCGATGCATCTCCTTCCAGTCCGCCAGCAGAGCCCGCGCCGCATTTCGGACCTCTTCGTGGGTGCCGGCATCCTTGCCCAGTTGATTCACCACGACACCAACCTTAGTCTCTTGCAGGATCTTCGTAGGCAGTGCTCCGAGCTTGCGAAGCTCGTCCAGGGCATGGCGGAGTGCTGTCACAGAGCCCGACCTGTCCTCCAGCACCTGTTTCCACTGCTGCACGGAGCCTACTAGGTCGGTGGGCTTCGCCACATCACTCATTGCCACCGCGTCCCACGGCCCGCCCGTCTCCATCCACAGTTCCGAGCTGCCATTGCAAAGACTAGGACTAGAGTAGCACCCATGTATAAGACTGCTACTAGCAGCTAAGGCCGTGCCATATTCCATTTTAAGGAATCAACAAGCAATCTCCTACCTGTTTGCCTGCTTGGTTCCTGCGCCCCACGTCAATCATTTGCCAAAGGCACGTTTCTCATCAGGGCCCATGATTCGCACGAAAAACCCGCATACATCTATTTGCATCCGGAATCCCCTCAAACCCTGAAGGATGGTGAATCATCCCTAAACCCTAAACCCTAAACCCTAAACCCTAAACCCTACACCCTAAACCCGAAACCCTAAACCCTAAACCCTAAACCCGAAACCCTAAACCCTAAACCCCCAACCCTAAACCAATCGTCACGGGCGTCTGAGTCTTTTAGGCGCCGGCAGCTGCACCTCGTCATCGCCTGGGCTTGCAGAAGATAAACAGCAGGGCTTATATTTCTTGTACCCCCGAAAGGACACCAAATATATACACTCACCAATATTAAAAGGGAACCTTATATACACTCACCAATCTGGTAATATATAAACCCTGCTCCATATGTAGCCTCCACTCATGCCAAGCCCCGACGTGGCACTTTCTGAAGTGCTTCCGGGAGGCTTTCGGGACGCAAGAAGACGTCTTTCGGAGCTTTTGGCTGGACGACCTGCAACAAATAAGAAAAGGCCCCGAAATTTGTGGGAAGTGATTGAAACCCGATTTGGAAGATCGAATACCGGGATTGCTATTTCGATCAGAGATTCTCACATTCTTGCATAGGACCCCAGAGTATCTGGACAAGTGCATGGTAGAAGAGGTAGCGCCAGAGGAAGCACCAGAGGAAAAGAAGGAAATGGAAGAAGAATTTGGAAGAGAGATTGGAGCTCCCGAAGAGCTACAGGCGCCAGTACCGAAAGGAGTTGTGAAGCAACAAGGAAATGCAGGAGGACACAGGGAATTGGATCTAGACATGGGAAGTACTCTTGTGGTCAATGGAAAAACACTTACCGCGACAAGTGCAGTAGAGAAGCTTCGAGAAGGTAGGTCTAAGCGCAGGTGGCTTGGGCTGGGCGTGAAGGAAGGTCAGCCACGTACCCGCCCTACACCCTAAACCCTAAACCCTGAACTCTAATAAACCCAAAGCCGAGGTGGCCTCTGCAACTTCAGGTGTTGACACGGCGCAGGTGAACACCTTTGCAAGGAGGTGCTTGGCCGGAAGCATGTGCTAAGTGCGCGCAGAACACCTCTGGAACTGGATTCTCACAACGAAGTTGGAGCTCTGCCTTTGAGGCGTTCTTGGTTTTGGCGCTTCCCGTGCGGCCTCGAAATCCCGCCGCGGAGGGAGTAGTGTCTGCTCGACATCGGACAACTTAAGACGCCTGGCCATGTGCGAAGAAGCAACGTCTAGCCAGGCAAACGAAAGCCAAGACCAGGTTAGGTCAGGGGAGGGGCAGGGAGAAGGGAGAGTTCGGGTGCTTGGTAGCAGAATCGAGCAACGGTCCTACGAAAGGCTCCCTAGACGCAAGCTTTCGTGACCACAATGGCTAGATGACCAAGGCCAGGCTGCATGGAAGCGTTCTCCATTTCCAGCGACTGGTTCAGGGCGTGCAACTGCTTGCAATGGTACCTCTGCCAAAGCGATTTTCAACGTGGAAAAACATGGACAGAACCACCGGCAAGCCCAAGAGAGCACAAGACATGCTCTGCCACGTTTCGGAGACCATATGAGACATGGACATGGACTTCTTGCAGGCGTGGGCACGACAATTCTTCCAACCTGTTGCTGACCGCATCCTTGGAATGGTTTCAAGCATTTTGGGGGTTTAGGGTGCAGGGTTGCCCCAGCAAAGTGAGTACAGCTGCCAGGCAACATCCGCCGCAGGACAAGTGCACTCTTACGCCAGGAAGTGGCATATACTCAAGGCTCAAGGAACGATGCAAAAAAAAGGACTTGCGCCGGGCTTAGAGGGTTTGTAGCGTTTTTGCTTCCTGTGCCCGAGTTGTCGGGATGAACTCTCAGGCGGGTCTCCAGGCAGCTGTCGAGCACGCTTGGCAGCGGCATGTCCGAGCACGGCAACGAAACTGGATGGTCTGTGCTTGTGTCAATTGTAGTGCCCCTACAATGTCCTACAATTGCGCTTAAGTTGCCGCGAATGCCGTGATGGCAGGGGTACCGGCAGCAGCCAAGGTTGGCTTCATGCTTTGGCTTGGCTTGTCTTAAGGCAGTGGGCCTAGCCGGGAGATGTTCGTCCGGTTCATGGCTTCTCCGCATCTGCCGGCGATGTCTACGTCATGACTGCTGAGCCGAACCAGAGGCATGCAGTCAGCTCACGACAGTTCTTGAAGAATTCCATCACTCATGCTCCGGCAAGCACCCCAAACCCTAAACTCAGCCAGAAGCCCACCCCAAATGCAGCCGGACCCTCAACCTTGTTCCGGGTTTAAGGTTTAGGGTTCAGGGTTCAGGGTTTAGGGTTTAGGGTCTAGGGTCTAGGGTCTAGGGTCTAGGGTCTAGGGTTTAGGGTTTAGGGTTTAGGGTTTAGGGTTTAGGGTTTAGGGTTTAGGGTTTAGGGTTTAGGGTTTAGGGTTTAGGGTTTAGGGTTTAGGGTTTAGGGTTTAGGGTTCCCACCTTCTTTGGGCTGCAAGGACTTGAGCAGCTCGTCGACGTCTTGGTCCCTGGCAAGAATCAGGTCCCAGGGGCAAATTTTGCTCGAAGCTCCGCCTAGAGAAAGTAACGGGTACCCATAGCACATATATGTATATGCATGCATATATATATATATCTATATATTTATTATTTATCTATTTATTTATTTTTTGATATATGTCTATTTATATTTATATTTATATTCATATTTATATTTATACTTGTTGTTATTTTGATTTATTTGTATCTTTATGTGTTTACTTGTTTATTATTTTTATGTATGTATTTATCTTTATGACTATTTGATGTTTATTATGTTTAAGAGATCGGTAGATAGATAGGTAAAGTGATAGTCCATAAACCATAAAAGTACGCGTATTCTATATAGTGTGTATGTGTATGTGTGTATATGTATATACATATGTATGAGTATATATATATAGCACACAAAATGAATATACTCTACATATCTATATATATATATATATATGTATGGGTGGATACTTCTATGTAGTATGAAGAATATGTGTGTGTATATATATATATGTGTATGAGTGAGTGAGTGAGTAAGTGAGTGAATGAATGAATGAATGATTGAAGGAATGAATGAATGAATGTGTACGTACACATATGTGTATATATATATATACTGTATAATATGTATATGAAGAATATGGCATATACAGTATATAGAGTGTGTGTGTAGTGTTTTTCACAGCATGTAAGATTTATATACATATGCATATACATGCATATCACATAAAACTGTTACATGCCTGTATTTTTGAATATATGTGTATATCTATACATTTCTATTTATTTATATTTATTTATATTTATTTATATTTATTTATATTTATTTATATTTATTTATATTTATTTATATTTATTTATATTTTTTATATTTATTTATATTTATTTATATTTATTTATATTTGTTTATATTTATTTATATTTATTTATATTTATGAATATTTATTTATATTAATTTATATTTATTTACATTTACTTATATTTATTTATATTTAGTTATATTTATTTTTATAATTATTTATTTATTTAGCTCTCTCTCGCCCTCTGTCTCTCTCTCTCTCTCTCTCGCTCGCTCTCTCGCTCTCTCGCTCTCTCTGGCCCCAACCTGCAAGAGTCGACTCCCGGACCATCTTCGATGAGCCGCATCAGGTCGTCGATTGTAGAATCCTGAGCCCCCAATTAGGGTGTTGGGTTTAGGGTTTAGGGTTTAGGGTTTAGGGTTTAGGGTTTAGGGTTTAGGGTTTAGGGTTTAGGGTTTAGGGTTTAGGGTTTAGGGTTCAGGGTCGCGACAAGCTTTTCTGTCCTCATCTTGGAGTGCAGAGCTCCCACTGGCAAGCGCCATGTCCCGCGAGCCGGCCTCGGCAGAGCACACATGACTGCAGGGAAATCATCCTCAGTGGTTCAGTGTCTTCACAAGCTCGCACCTGTGCTGAGGAGCTGCTTGCATCACCTGCAGTGATAGTGAGAGGGAACTGGAATGAATAGGAAGAACTAGGTCAAGCAGAAGCTGTGAGAGCAGGAACGGACGGCAACAAAAGCGGCAACAGCAAAGTCTCAGAGAAGGCCTATCGGTAGTAGCCGCAAGAAGTCCATCGCCATGGCTCTCAGATGTGGGTCACGGGATGCGGAGTTGTAGAGAAAGGTGTTACTGCCGGTTTCTCTTTGTCTAGCGGGTTATAGACGGATATCAAGTCTGGATTGCCGTGCTGGCATTGCACGTTGATCGTAGCTACCGGAAACGCCACGGATGATCCGTTCGGAATGCAAAACCAACCCCAAGTGCTTCAGGCCACCGTGCAAACCCAGGCCCCTAAGCTTCCCTCAGTCCTGGCAACCCTGAAACCCTAGAAACCCTAGACCCCAGTCCCTGAAACCCTGAAACCCTGAGACCCTAAACCCCTAAGCCCCAATTCAAAGAACTTCCCAAGGCCCAAAACGTCGATTGTGAAGGCATGAACCCCCGCTGGGTTCCCCGATTTTCGGACATGGCCAAATTCAACTGTTGGGGGGCGGGCTCGAGGCCAGCTCCCGCCTTCAAGTTGAGGGCTTAGGGTTTAGGGTTTAGGGTTTAGGGTTTAGGGTTTAGGGTTTAGGGTTTAGGGTTTAGGGTTTAGGCTTTCGGCTTTAGGGTTTAGGGTTTAGGGTTTAGGGTTTAGGGTTTAGGGTTTAGGGTTTAGGGTTTAGGTTTCAGGGTTTAGGGTTTAGGGTTTAGGGTTGAACTTTTTTCAACTGTGCCGTTCTCACCTTTCACCAGGAGGATGTCGACACCCACCATGGGGACCCAACAGCCTACCATGTACCTACAAAAGCGCCAGCTGTGGCTAGGGATCTTGCAAACAAGCATTCAACAGCGCGCTGCCACGCTGCAACAACAACCTATACAGAACCTACAGGACTTCAAAGTGAGCCAAATTACCCAAGGGAGGCTTCGTCACATGAGCAGCCCTGACTTCAAGACATTCTGCAGTCCGAATGCTGAGTCACGTGACCCACGTGCCAAAACAGTTTCGCTTTGTTGGGGCTTGGGGGGGGACATCAATCGCGGAGTTTTTGGACTCGACGGCCTGTAACATGAGCTGCCGGCTGCCAGGACCAGTCTTGCGGCGCTTTCTATACATTTGCACAAATGTGCAAGGCACTACAATGTCGTCCACGACAAGACACTGGCAGCTTGTAGAGGCCACCGCGCAACCTTGAACGCCTGCCATCCTTGCTCCAGGGCTCCAAGCATCCGCAGACGCCATGACATGCCACGTCAATGTACAGACTTAAGTTTCTGTTCGCAGACTCAGAGCCCCGTCTCTACATAAAGCCTACAGGACCTACGGTGTCTTCAGCCCATCATCTGCCAATGCTTCTGGATCATCATCGGCTTCAGCTGAGGCTGAAGTTGGGCGGATGCCCGCCACCTCCTGGTCCTCCTGGTGCGGCTGAGCTCCTTGAGAGGTCTGACCCGCATCTTCTGGAGTCGTGTGGACCGTCGCCTCCTCTTGAGCATCTTGGGACCATTGGGGCCCCTGGGGCCCCTGGGGCCCCTGGGGCCCTTGGGGCAATGGGGGCAATGGGGGCAATTGGGGCCCTGGCGCCGGCATCACCACCGGGAAGCACATCACTTGCATGGGCACGAAAAGAACCGGTGGCGCTGCTGGCAGTACGGGCTGTGCGAACGCTCTCGAGAAGTTGCTGAGGCCTGCATGGATCCAAGCCAGCAGGCCTTCATGAGTGTTGTCGGGCCCGTGCCAGCTTGCGCAATTGCCGTGCTTGCGGTTGCAGCCCTTGTTGGATTTGGTCTTGAGTCCATCACGGCAGAAATGCAAGCACACAGACAACTGTATGAAGAAGACAACGTAGAGGATCCCACCGTGCTCGCATTCATAAGGTTCGGAGTGGATGCCCATCCTTAGCTACAGTGGCACTTGGGACATCTCTGAGCAAACACCCGGGAAAAGACCCCCGTGATACATGTCACACAACAACCTCAAAGAACCAAACCAGGTACTATCTCACAATGCGAGATTCGCGTCACCCCAGACCTTCCGAGATTCGTGATCTGACGGCGGCGGAGAATTCAAAGCTGCGACCCAACACATCCCAGGCACGCCATTGGCGAAACCGATTGTGACATACCGACGGAGGGGCCCTCCAGCAGCGTTGCAAGATGTTGTGGAGCCATGTGTGGTCGATGGCATCACGACATGTGCCCCTCCACAACCGAAGCTTCCCATCTGCTCTCCCTGAGGGTACGCCGGGTCTGCGTTGGAGCATGCGTTGGAGCAGGCGTGCATGATTCCTTGGGCTTCACTTCCCATCGGTACACCAGCAGGGCCCCACTGCAACTGCGGCATGCCAGGGAAGGAAGATGAGCTGAAGCAATCGTTGGATGACCCTGCTGTGGAATGGTGAGAGCCAGGATCCTCCCACTCGGGATAAGGCGACGGCGATCTTGCGCGAGGTGACCGCGCCTCATCTCTCACCTCCCGGAGCCTCCCCAGCCTCTGGTGGGAATTGTCGCCCTCCTCCTCCTCCCCAGAATCTCCATCATCAACATGATCATCCACTCCCTCCTTTTGGGGCTGTGCCAAGCATAGACAGCCAAGGAGCAGCGGCAACAGGAAGAGGAACCCACGAAGGGACATGATGGCACGATGAGGAGCGCACTGAACCAAAGGCTGCAGCGTCACATCAGTCGAACTACTGGCTGCAATCGCCTCTTCACAAGATTCAGATGACCTGATGACCATCAGTGCCCTCATCAATGGCACCACCTAGCTCGGGAGGATCATGGCCCAGGAGCGGGATGCAACTCTGGCAGACTTTCTTCGTCGCCGCCTCGCTCTCTGGAGCTGACAAGTCCGGACTCGGTCCAAAGAGGGCACTGCAACAACGGAACCGTACAAACCCCAGACACTAAAATGCACGCAATCCTTATGCAGTGAATAGATGGAGTGCCGGAAGAACTTACGCAGTTGCCCTCCCGGCCGGCAAGTGCTGGCCAGCCTTAAGCCCAGCCACGGGGTCCAGGCTTTATTCGGGTTTGGGGCTTCGGGTCCAGAGTATTTGCTGGTTCTCCTTGTTCTTCTCATGACCAACTGGAATCAATGACATTGCCATCCGTGTGGGTGATTCTAATCCCGCAGCAATTCATGATTGTTCCTCAATCTACTTGAATACTTAGAAGCCCAGACCGTGTGGATCAGTCGCTTCAGCACGTCGATGGGCTGCGTGTGCCTGGCCGCACCGGAAAGGAGTGAGTGAGAAAGCCTGTGACAGTCTACGCCTAGAGTCGCGGGAGTCGCCTTCGAGACTCTGCCCTAAACCCTAAACCCTAAACCCTAAACCCTAAACCCTAAACCTGTTAGACAAACGGGTCGCGGATAAGGCGGCCCGAAAAGCCGCATACCCTGCGGCCCTACAACAAAAACATGCCCGTTCGCTGTACACCCCCCCACCCCGGAGAGCCCTAAATTCGAAAGACATAAACCCCTCCAACTCCCCTCAAACTCCCCTCTTCACACCGTCAAGAGCTCACACAACACTCGGCCCAATGGGGGGTCTAATGGCTAAACGCTTAGACACTCAACCCTAAAAACCCTAAACGCCACGCCTCTACAAGTCTACAAGTGCCTGTGGCCACAGACGTTCTGCTGGAGGACTGCTTTCTGAAAAAACACCGTGGGGCCCGGGATGCAAAATTCTCAGATTCTATGTAAACCCCTGAGCCCTGGAGCCCTGAAACCCAACTTTAAAAGAAGGTGCTAACTTAGATCATTCCATCCTCACTAACCCACACAGGACCCCTTTTTAGCAATAGCAACACAACGACGCCGGGGGGGGGGGGGGGGGGGGGGAAAAGGCCTGGGACCAGCTTTTTAGGGTTTAGGGTTTATAGGGTTTAGGGTTTAGGGTTCAGGGTTCAGGGTTCAGGGTTTAGGGTTTAGGGTTTAGGGTTTGGGGTTTAGGGTTTAGGGTTCATGAACCGCACCACGAAGCTTTCCGACCTCCGTGGCAAGCTTGATGAGATTCCGGACAAGGATCGTGGCAGGCGCCTACGAGGAGTCATCTTGACAGCATCTAACTTAGAGATGACATGAGACTCCGTTGTGTCCATGGAATGATGACTCCTGTATACTTTATTCCCGTTAATTAGAAATTTGACACAGTCATTCCGACTCTGGACGCGATTCATGATGAGCTGACTGTGGCCGTTGCTGCTGGCTGTGCTGAGGGATACTCAACGGAGCTCTTTGGCCTATTTTCTGGAACTATAGCAACGTTAAAATAAGACAGCCTTGAATTTTCGAATGCAAGAATGGGCCTTATAACTGTTCAACTCGTACAGGATGACCAGAGGCCTCACTGACCCCTTCAAGCGCAACCAGCGTTCTTGATAAAATTCATCGACCGAGAAAATTCCTAGAGATGGATACACAGCAAAGGTCCATGGACGCCCTGGCCCTGGAGAACGAAGCCGGCACCCAAAGCCAAAGCCAAAGGAAACGCAGGCACAGAGGCAGACCCGTGGCCAAAGGGCAAGGTTGCCAAGGATGGTGGGGGCTTCGGTCAGCGTTGGATTCGGAAACTGAAAACATGCAGATTCCGAAGCTGGAAGAAGCCCTGCTTCGGGAAACTGGAAAAGAGCAGACTCGGAAACCAACAGCGCGGATTCGGGAAACCAGAATTCGGGAAACCTGCTGATTCAGGAAACTGGAAAACGCGGATACCGGGCATTCGGAACTTTGGAAACTGCGGATTCTGGAAAAACCCGCTCAGGAAACGCAAAAGCCCGGATTCGGAAACCGCTGACTCGGGAAACTGGAAAGCGCAGATGCGGAAATCGCTGACTCGGGAAACTGAAAGCCGGCTTGACATGAACGTTATCATCCCCCCCCCCAGAATCACATGTATTCAGTTTCCTGAATCGCGTCGTTGCCTGAATCGCGTGAAGGCAGCTTCCTGAATCGGGCAGCTTGCCGAATCACCCGGTTTCCTGAATCCTGGTTTCTGGAATCCTGGTTTCCGGAATCGCCTAGTTTCCTGAATCCTGGTTTCCTGAACCCTGGGTTCCTGAACCGCGGCCAGTTTCTGAATCGCGCAGGAACCTGGTCATGAGAGCGCGGAGGCAAAGCCAAAGCAAAAGTGCCGAGTGAGGGGAAGATTGTTTGCCATCGCCTGGGAAGCTGTGGGACTGACAAGAGCCAGCTGGGGGCTCACATGATCGCGTTACCGACTGCTACTTGTAGAGTCGTGTTGTTACTTTTCTTCTGGGGGTGAGCTATACTGGCCTAGGGCTCTGTCGTAGGGAACCTGCAGCCACCGATTTGCATCAGACAATCCGACCATGACACGCTTTGTTCCTGGCTTGTGCTGCTTCGCGAAGCGCTTTGCGTTCAATCTCGGCTCTGTAGCGATCGAAACGTAAGGTAGATGTGAGCATCTGCCACGGTTGTTGGGATCGAGAGCTGTTTCAGTCCGATGAGCCCGCGCGTGTTCGCAATGCAGCACTCTGGAATCTTCAAATATCAGCCCCGCGAATCTGCGTGCGTTCCCTTTGAGCAGGTCCGCGTCCGACAGCGGCCAAGATGGTGCAGTCTCAGGCCACGGTGGACTCGCACTCAGTTCTGGGGTTTCCCCTTGTTTTCTTGGGATTGAGGGATGGGGTCTTCTCAACTGAGGAATGTGTGCATTGGTTTAAAGAACAGCGTGTGCCCTCTACATGAAGTTGAGGCTGTCCCACTGCAGAGCTGCACCCAACTCAAGAAACCTCAATCCCTCATCCCTGTGAAGCTCTAGCTTTAGGGTTTCGGGTTTAGGGTTTAGGTTTAGGGCTTAAGGTTCAAGATGCCCTGAAATATGTAATGACCGAAGTGTCTCAATCCCTATACGACACATCCTCGGAAAGCAAAAGCGAGGCATTCCTTTTGAACCTACCTAGCGCAACGTACTATAGTTTGAACGCGCATCGTGCGCCTGGCGAAAACCATCGAGAAGGAGAGCCCAGGCAGCCTCAGAGGCATTCGCTTAATGAGCGGCGTGGATCTTACTCATGGCAAGGTGAGGCTTCAAACAATAGTCAACTCATGGGGATTCACACTGGATGTTCGCGGGGCTTATCCTGGATTCCCATTTTCGCACGTTACCGGTTCGGTGAAAGTCTTGATGTGCAAAGAGCTAACTCCTGCAAAATAAGCTCTTGTATCACTCTGAAAGCCTGCAGTATACATATGATGCCCCCAAACAAGACTTCCAAGAGAGAAATAGCTGACGTGGCAAAGATCATTGAGTGGCTACCAAAGATTATGATAATTGCAAAATCCGAGCAAATACTCTGGAAATCGATCACACGATGCTAGCGTTTCGATGGCTGGTGCATCCCACCAGTTCCCTTGAAGTCCAGGTTTGGTGAGGACGTTTTCCCAGCAAGCGCTTGGAGACTTTCTGACCTCAGTTTATGTTCATATAGGGTTGCACATCTTAGAGACATAGAGTTCAGGGTTTAGGCAAAGAACCATATGATTCGATCATCAGAGTCCTCCCGACAAACTGCCCTGTGTAGACAACTTTCTTCCTCGATTCCTACCCTAAACCCTAAACCCAAAACCCTAGTTCTTTCCCAACATACATGCAAATTACAGTCTAGGGAATATTACCGGCGAACAACGAAAAAGTCATCATGACAACGAAAGACAAGATGTGACCTATGGATTTTCGCCGGTTCCCGTTCGATGTCCGCCAGTCGGTTTTCGATGTCCACCGACGGGACGGGGGGGGTAGGACTCTTCAACCAAGGGCCCTGCAACTTTGTGCAGCTCCTCTCCCAGTCTGGTAGCGACTGGGCCAGAGGGGATCACTCCTGCGAAGGAACACCGAATAGGGCACTCAAGACGATGAAAGCTACCAGACGACGGAGGCCAACATCAGAAGGGTAACTCTAAGTTCCTTAGCATATACATTTATATGTATATACATATATATATGTATGTACAGATTTATTCATTTCAACGCCCTTCTTTAACGAGGGTGCCCGAACCCAAGATTACCCTCTGCATACCACTGTTCAACAAAGGCAAGCGATTGTTGTCACGTGCTGGCCTCGGATGCTGGAGCTGCGGGGCTCAGTGAGCTGACCTGATATCCCAGATTCGGACAGTTGCTATATGTAGTGTGTGTATATATATATACATATATCTAGAGATGGTGCGAGCATTATGTGCATGCATTTAGTACATAATAACTCGCAGTGTAGCAAGGAAAAAGTATTTTCAGCCGTTATACATATGTATATATGTATATATGTATATATGTATATATGTATATATGTATATGTACATATATATATATATGTGTGCATATAGTTTGTTTCTGTATTTGTTCATGTCTAGTCGCAATAGATTACAACTTCTGACGGTGTTCAGGAGGGGTCGGGGCACCTTGACCCCAAAGCCTCGGCTCCTTAGGCCGTTGGCCCGATTTGCGCAGGCGCTTCTCGAGCACTGGGTGGCTCATGGGACGGGATACGGAAGGCAAACGGGGATGATGACTCTACCTTAGTGCCTTCATGAAACCACGCGCAGCTCAAGAAGCTGGACTTCTTTTGGGCGTGCATGGGGATGAAGTTTAAGGCCGGCTCCTTCTTTGACAATTCCGTTCGTTGCTTGGCGGGGATTCTGTGCTTCCTGGTGGGCACTGGGCAGGTGCAAACCTGGATGCGAGAGAGGATTCGGAAATGGGGACTTCCGGCAAGAGTCGGTCCCTTGTCCAGGCAGCCAAAAGTCGGGGAGGCTAAATGCGACCATAACTTAGAGATTCCGCTTGGCTCACGTGCTTCGCTGGTGACCACACAGCGGGAGGTAGCAACAGGCAGGTTCTCTACAATCGTATCTTCTTTGGGTGTCTCAATTCATTCAGGCTTAGCGTTTAAGTTCAGGGTCTCCTTTATGCAGAAGGGACCATCATTCGGAGATGTATCCATCAAGGCATCATCCTTCGGAGAATAAGTAGTCCATCGGCACAAAGAAAGGACTAAAGTTGTTCTTGCGGCACACCTTCGCAACTGGATCGAAAGGCGACCACAGCACAGATACGGAGCCCGCACCCGGGCCGTGGTCTTGTTCCGTGCCCACGCCGAAGGTCAGCCAGGGATCACTGCTTCGGACATCAAACAATATCAAACAGCTCTGAGAGCAGGAAGGCCAAGACGAATACTCATAATGAGCATGCTTGTTCAAAAGACTTTGTGAACACTCACCATCAAGAGAAGCAGTAGCAGCTCTTGGCCCTCTCCCGGTCCTTTCGCCATTCAACTTACTGCCCACGAGAAACCCCCCGACTAGAACACCATGAAACCACGCGCTCCGCTCGCATTACCCACGCTCGTTCCGAAGGCATACGGCGGGTCCATGCACGAACAAGCGGAAATGTAGTCCCTGCAGGACGATACCTCTCCCTTACTACGCTTTGTATAAGGCAAAAAAACTTGGATCGTAGTTTGAAAGGACCCCCCCCCCCTTCCTTCGGGAATCCCTAAGCTGCGACCTTCGCAGTTGGGAGCACTTTATCTGAATCTTTCCTAGCCCGGGCTTCGGATAATATAACAAGGGAGCAACCGAATAAACCTAGCCCCTATGCAAGCGGCCTTATAGAAAACCTTCCCCCCAATGTACGTCTGTCACATGTCCGAAAGGGACGCCTTTCCCAAGTCAGTGAAAAGGAATGACTGGTAAACTGTCGGTATATGCAAGCTTGCCCGGAAACAAGGATTTGAGTGAGTCGTGACATTCATTTAGAACACACCCTACCACCACTACATGAAAGCACCAGCGAACAGCGCATGCCCTGCTCCATTTCCCCATCATCCGGCAACCCTAAACCCTAAACCCTAAACCCTAAACCCTAAGTGCTGGGTCCATGACGATGGCATGCGGCGACATTCCTGGTAGAAGGCCCATGACGCCCACCTTAGGAGAGGCTTCAACTGATGACCACTACTATGTGCTTAAGAACCCCCAAAAAAATTCCGGAAAATAGGGTTCTTCCTTATAAGGGCGATATGGGGATCATTATCTTTTGTTTTTAGGGGGGTTCCTTGAGCAAATAGCAGAGGATTGGCCAGGAAGTGAATACTCTGAGGATGTGTTTTGAGGTCGTGGCTCCCAACTCCAAGGTGATGAGGATGATGATCATCCTCCGAGGGAGTACCCTTCCGGTGCCCCACTTAAGTCGCCTTAAGAAGCGTCTCTTCCCCCCCGTCCTCTCAAGGCGCACGGAGTACAAATGCCTGAGGAACGCAACAAACAGAGGCATCGGGTGGAGATGGTGGAGGATCTGGTGGAGGATCGTCAGGTAGCTAGGCAGAGGGGCATTGACAACGCTCAGGCCTCACGTGTTCCCCGAGGGTGTGCAGGAAATCCAGCGAGTAACTCAAACGCTCCTGAAAACATCGTTGCAAGCAAGCGCCATGCAGCAAAGAATGCAGAGCAATGCTCGGACCACTTCTTGCCGGGACTCGTTTAGAAGTTCCGTGCGTCGTTTCACGTCGAAGTGCTTCACTACCTGAGGCATACGCCGTATACGCACACAAAAACCCACAACTGAGTCCTCCGAGTACCAGTCACCACACACAGGAAGTGCTACGACTACTCGGCCCACACCGGGGCGATCTTGTGCCGACTCGGGCCATCTTCCTGATCCCGCCTGGTCATGGATGCGCTCTTCGTTGTGATTCTCCCACAGCAGGTCCTTAGTCTTCAAGCTGAAGGTCAAAGGCCCGACAGGCTGCAAAGCTCTTCGGTGTTTGAGGGCCTGCTGAAATCTGTACAAAAACCTAAACCCTAAACCCTAAACCCTAAACCCTAACCCTACACCAAGGCCGCGGAGTCACTGGAGAGTCGAGAAATCTTCCTTCGGCATTCAGCTCGTAGCGCATTTGGTGGATCATTTTCTCGTACCTGAGCCCAACGAGGTTTAGGGTTTAGGGTTTAGGGTTTAGGGTTTAGGGTTTAGGGTTTAGGGTTTAGGGTTTAGGGTTTAGGGTTTAGGGTTTAGGGTATAGGGTTGAGGGTTTAGCAGCCCTGTGCAGGACCCACACCATGTACTGGGCATCCTCCGGGGTGTCTCCAATCCAAGACGCCATTCCTTGAGGGAGTTTAGAGGTATTGCGTGCCTCGGTGGGACCTCCCTTCTTGCACCCAAGTTGCTTGAAAACCCGGTTCGAGATGTCCTTCAGACTCCTGAGCAGTGCGGATGCGGAACATCCAGCCACTACCTTGATGAAGGATGCTGCCCAGCCAACATGGGACAAAACGCCATGCTACTTCGGACGAGCATCACAAACATGGCAAATCGCTTTTCCAGATCTTCCATTTCCTTTTCGAGAGCCTCCGTCCACATCTCAATTCTCAAATTGGGGGGTGCTCCGTGTTACATTCGCCTTCCAGTCTTCTTGAATCTTCCGCTCGATCTTCGTTTCCAAGGCCTCCAGCCCTCAGTCGCATGCAATCCACCAAATCGGGACATGTGGACAAGTACAGAGCTTCTGAGATACGTGAGCACATCAGCACCACTGCACGCAGAGAGTCGAACGGCAACATCCATCCCCAATGAGATGGCGATCTGCTCAAGCCGCGCCTTTACACCCGCAACGGCTCACAACAGTTGGGACGAAGGTTTAGGGTTTCGGGTTTGGACTTGGGGGGTTTGATCTGAATTGCGCGGGCCTTCTGGGGGTCCCTCTTGAAATGCATTCCTGACAGTTTGGGGTACGCCAAGGTACTCGGGCCTCTCATTGTCGATGAACCCCAGCAGTTTGCTCCGCAACCCTTTGCTTGGCGAGGGGCTTCTCGGTCAGCTTCCTGGCTCCACTCAGCTTCCTGGAAAGCCCTGATTCGGAGCTGCCCGGTGATCTGGTCCAGCCGGGTCTCGGAGCCTTCCCGAAAAAAGGGCAGCAACTCGGTGCAAGTTGAGACATCCCAAGACCCGAAGCCCACCCAAGCCTGAGACCTCGTCTTGGTAGACGAAGTCGATGCTCTCGGAGGCGACGGGCTCGCTGCTCTGGTGCGACGCAATGGAGCTTCTCAAGAATTGGTAGGGTTGCAAGCGACAAGTTCGGGGCACGGATAAGCGCCACGACTCGTAACTAGTAAGCAAACGGACATGAACCATGCCACAGACTGGCACTGCTAGGTGTTGCAAGAGATGATAGAAAAATCGCTGCGACCGCCAACACAAGCGATCTGCCTTCTACTCTACCCGGTTCTGGTTCTAAAATCCACCAACCCACCACCCACCACCCCCTCCCACGCACCCTTGAGAGTGAGTTCTGATACACAATCATACATCCGGTCGTTCCCAGCAATCTGCGCGTGCACAAGCTCAGAACTCAAACTGCAAGGCTGCCAGCGCTGCTACGGCTGAAGTGGAGCACAAGGTACAGCCTCTGCTGTCAGATAGCGACCTTCCAGCACCACGTCCACGGCACCTTCAGAAGTCTTGCTCTTGAACTAAGGAAGCTAAGGCAAGCCCGCGACCGGCACCCGACCTATTGTCGTTGGCCCACGTCGGTCCGCCGGACAGGAGGCAGCGAGCTGAAGCATCTGCTGCCTCGAACAGTGCCATGGAATACCGATCGACGCAGCAATTCAGTACACAGAGCCAAAGGCAATCGAATGCAAATATGGCCGGTGACCCGGCAAACAAGAACAGAGAGCGTGCCCGACCCCAACTCCCATTCGTGACTGTCAGGTAGGGGACGTTTACCAAGTGACTCTGCAAGCGACACGGACAACTTGCTGCTCCACTCGCTGTGACTGTCTGGGAGGATCAGAATACGACCCTGACCAGTGACGGCAAGGCACTCCATGTCGGCGCTTGCATCCCAAAGAATGAGACATCCATCTGCCAGCACCTCAGCTCGAAGAGCTCGAGACATCATGGACACAAGTCCCCTTCAGCCTCAGCCAACTTTGTGCCGAACGTGCTTCCACAAGAGTCTCGCATGGTTCCAGCAACGAGTGTCCCAGCTACCGCCCCTAAACCCGAACTGCTGTGAACATGTGTCACTGCTTCTGTGGCCCCACAGCCGAGCCAGATACAGTGTTACTGCCAACAAGATGCGACAGCACTACCAGCATCAGCACTCTTGCTGTCGCAGATCAACACCTTTGTGAAGGGTCCAGACAAGGATCTGAATTACTTTCACGAAATCTATCACCGACCCTTTCGGTTGAGAAGAACCTTGCGGTGAGACCAGTCTATCAGTCTTCCACGCGCCTGGGGCAGCGGAGTTGCTTTCGGACCTCGTCGCATGCGCCACAGTCCTCGTGCCCATGCCGACAGGACAGAGCAGCTGCAAGGCTCAATCGCTCCAGGTTGACGTCGTTCTTGTGTACACATGACTACGCATACATGCATACATGCATACATGCATACATGCATACATGCATACATGCATACATGCATACATGCATACATGCATACATGCATACATGCATACATGCATACATGCATACATGCATACATGCAATGCAAACATGCATACATGCACGCATGCATACATGCATGCATACATGCATACATGCATACATGCATACATGCATACATGCATACATGCATACACGCATACATGCATACATGCATACATGCAATGCAAACATGCAGACATGCATGCACGCATACATGCATACATGCATATATGCATACATGCATACATACATACATACATACGTACCTGTATATGCATATATATATATATGTATATATATATATATACACACATAATGTGTATATATATATGCGTTTAATGTTTATGATATATAATGAATACTTACAAGTTCATATACCTTCATCTTGTTAAGTTGCACGAACGCACATGTGTGTAGTGTTTTTTGTTAATTTTCGTGGGCATCTGCATTTGCAATGGCATTTACATTGATACTTGCGTTTACAATAAATTTGCATGCGTTTCATTGATCCATTGCAATGCTCTGGCATGCCCACATGGAGCGCTGGCTTGATAGATTTACATGAGTATGTATATATCTATATACATATACATATACATATACATATACATATACATGAACATATACATATACATATCTCTATACATATATATATATATATATATGCGTATGTACCTATGGCGATCTGTGGAAGACTCATTTGTTTCGCTATACTTTTGTTTATACCATTTTGCGGCTTCCATGCAGCCCAGGAGCTACAGGAGTACTCGGCGGAAGATAAGGAAGATAAGCGATCGCCGAGCTTTGAGAGATTGATCCTGAGGATTGTGGCTTGTTGGCCGCGAAACTACCCTCCACCCTGAACCCTAAACCCTGACTGAACCCTGAACCCTGACTTACCCTAAACCCTAAGTGAACCCTAATGAGACCCTAATTGGACCCTAACTAAACCGTAAGTGAACCCTAGCTAAACTTACTGATGCTTGCACACTGTGCGATAACTTAGGGCAAAGGGGCGGCCGGGCCAGCAGGTGAGCCCAGACCTGCTTCCCGGGCTTCGCCTGCAAGGGTTTTAGGATTTAGGGTTGAGGGTTGAGGGTTGAGGGTTTCGGGTTTAGGGGTTAGGGTTTAGGGTTTAGGGTGAGGGTTTAGGGTTTAGGGTTTAGGGTTTAGGGTTTAGGGTTTAGGGTTTAGGGTTTAGGGTTTAGGGTTTAGGGTTTAGGGTGTAGGTTTTAGGGTTTAGGGTTTAGGGTTTAGGGTTTAGGGTTTAAGGTTTAGGGTTCAGGGTTCAGGGTTTAGGGTTTAGGGTTTAGGGGTACTGGGCGCAAAGCGCAGCAAGCTTGACTGCCTACCGATGACGCCTCCTCAGTCCTGCTAGCAGCCAGCCGGGCCCCTGACAGGACTCTGACTTCGAAGCTGAAACATGGGCCCATTTGTGGGCATCCTTTATTATAAGGCTCAGGATAGTAACAGGAGTCCCGAACCCTCAACTTTCCGAAGCTATTGCGAACTGCCCCCCAAGTGCAAGCGGCGCAAGCTCCATTGGAGTGGCGGGAGCGCAGGGCCAGTCCGCAGGCGCCGGCAAGGTCTGCCAGTGAGCCTTTCTCTGAAGGAGGCTGCAGGGCTGCAGTGGCTTTGGGAGATGCGATGCCGCTGACTGCCAACAGCCCTAAACCCTAAACCCTAAACCCTAAACCCTAAACCCCATGCATTCGCAGGTCCAAGATGTATTCCAGGCCTCCATCGGCCCAGCATCCCATGGGGCAGCGATGACAAAGATCGGCTAGGACTCCATAGAGGTTTAGGGTTTGGGGTTTAGGGTTTAGGATTTAGGGTTTAGGCTTTAGGGTTTAGGGTTTAGGGTTTAGGGCGAAGCTACTGCACTGAAAGAGTGCAATCAGGGTTTATGGTTTGGGGTATGTGGGGTGTAGGGTCGGCCGACAAGCAGAGATACCCACAGCACTTGTATGCCTCTCTTCTTATCTACGAAGATACGTACATACACGCACACCGGCTGGCTGTCATGGCTCAGAGCTTTCACACCTCCGTTCCCACGTACAAAGCAAAGCCGTACCAAAAGACCAGCCAGACTGTGAAGGAAACAAAGCAACTCAACGGGTTTAGGGTTTAGGGCCTAGGGTTTAGGGTTTAGGGTTTCGGGTTTAGAGTTTAGGGTTTAGGGTTTAGGGTTTACGTAGGGCTTAGGGAAGTACGTGGAGGAAATGTCAAGTCTTGATGAATGGCTGCGGTCGAAGGACATTCCCAAAAATTGGGACACATTCCAGTTGCCCCCCTTCGATCGACAGGTCCCTGCGGAGCATCTTTTGCCCCCACGAAACCCCTAGCTTGTTCTCGTGACACCTTGGCCTGTGAAACCCAGGCACATCCTGGAGATGCAAGGCTGCTTTTCGAGTTAGGGTTTAGGGTATAAGGTTACGAGATTATAGGGTTTCGAATTTCGGGTTTAAGGTTTTGGGTTTCGGGTTTCGGGGACTTGGTATAAATTCAACATGGCAGCTGGCATCTTCCCCAAGCACCCATGGCATGTCGAATGCTTCCATTGGCATCTTCTCTCTGGACATGCGCAAGTCAAGCCGAAAACATGGAGAGCTGCTGTTCCACGAAATCGGAACCTGTTGCTGGCCACGCAAGCCACGCAATTTCACCGAAAAAAGACCACCATCAGTATGCCTAAGCCCTAAACCCTAAACCCTAAACTCTAAACCCTAAACCCTAAGCTGGCTCACTGGCCGACTCTCTTCACCATGTAGCGCAGGTTGCAGTCTGAGTTGTAGGCCTCCAGGCGGCGGTCTCGCCATTCTTTTTGGTCCGTGTCCTCCATTTGGGCCGCTACTCCTTCTTGAGGCTTAGGGCTTAAGGTTTAGGGTTTAGGGTTAGGGTTTAGGGTTTGGGGTTTAGGGTTTAGGGCTTAAGGTTTCAGGTTTAGGGTTAAGAGTGCCTTCACGAAGCACAAACTATGTCCAAACTTGGCATGCATCAGCACAGGCTTCCCTTGCACGTGCGACAAAAGCGTCCTGGAATCCCCACTTCTGGTGCGCCGCCAGTGCCGGCAACGCGCGCCCATCGAAGGCACAGCCATCTGCGGCGAGAAAGAGTGTGCGTCAGCGTGCTTGAACTTTGGCCATGAGTAGAACTGACAAAGTTCCATTGACAGCTCATGCCCGTTCTCTGGCACCGTGGACTGCATGGAATATACAATCATCAGAGAAACCCACCAAAAATCTCGGCCCATGACTTAAGAACAACCCCCATGTTTATAATATGGCCCTTCCAAGCTCCCTGGCCTTGGGTCAGGTCACATGCGCTGAAGAGCTCGTTCTGCCCAAGGAGAAGCGCGACCTGAAAAGGGCTGGGTTCTGGGTGTTGGGGTTTGGGGCTTAGGGTTTAGGGTTCAGGGTTTAGGGTTTAGGGTTGGGGCTTAGGGCTTAGGTGGCTTTCGTCTTCCTGCTGCGGCCTCCTCGGCCGCAAGAATGAGGTGGTACGCCTGACAGGGTTTGCCGAATTGCTTGGGCTGCTGTTCAGGAACTTAAGCTAGCTGAGCTACCATAACTCCATAGAAAACTTCGATCATTCCTGTACCCATGCCCTTACTCCGGTAGCTTCACAAAAGATCACTAAAACCACAAATTGGATCCTGACAGGGCAAGCTGGGTTTTTTGTCCTGGCCTTTGCTCCACATTCGGGCAGGCGAGCGATGTACTCCAGAACCACTCCGCCCTGATGGCAGTGATAGGCGTCCAGACACGTGGGGCTTGATCTGCTATATGGGCCTGCCGGGGGTCGAATATATTGCGTTCGTCCTTATAGTCCGGGTGCCGTAAAGTCTCAGATCTAGAGCAACTTCGCCCAACGCGAGCGTCGGCAATGAATATACCCCAAACCCTAACCTTCCATATCCTCCTTGCTGGCAACCGCCCTCCGGCCCACTATATGAACCTTGACCCAAGGTAGATCAACAACAACTTGGAAGACCCCCTCATGTCTCGAATCCCGGTTGAGCTTCCTGATTGTTACACGGAGCCTTGTAAATAGGAGGGCACCCGAAAGTGTCCACAACTTGGGTCAACCCACCCTAAACCCTAATCCCTAAACCCTAAACCCTAAACCCTAAACTCGGCCTGCAGCTGCTTTGGCCCTGTCGTGGTGTAGCGCTGCCAGGAGAGGATGGCAGCCGACACCTCGGAGCGCCAGAAGGCTTCGGGTTTAGGGTTTCAAGGTTTAGGGTTTAGGGTTTAGGGTTTGGGGTTTGGGGTTTAGGGTGTAGGGTTTAGGGTTGAGGGTTTGGGGTTTAGGGTTTAGGGTTTGGGGTTTGGGGTTTGGGGTTTGGGGCTTAGGGTTGCAGACATCCCCTAAACCCTAAACGCTCAACATTGATTTGTATGTCTTGATACAGTCCGGAGTATATGCTGAAGTCTGCAATGGCATTTTGACACCATAACTTGAATATGTTTGTGCTTCCATGCTCCAACGTCTTGGTTTTGAATCAAACTTCCAGAACCCTAAACAGGCCCTAAACCCTAAACCCTTAAATGTCGAACAAAACGGTGGCTAAGCTGCCATGTGCCCAGCGCCGCCGTCTTGCCAAAGGAGCCATGCCTTGGCAGGCTGCCCTGTGGACGCACCTGGGTTTAGGGTTTAGGGTTTAGGGTCTAGGGTTTAGGGTTTAGGGTCGAGGGCACATGTGTCGGCGTCGTACTGTGGCAAGGCCAAAACAACTTGTAGTCTGGTTCTGTCTTGCATTTTGCATAGACGAAGTTTGGGATAAGAGGGCCAAGGCTGGCTTCCGGCTTCAATCTTTTTTGCCTGGGAGCGCAAGCCTAGGACTCAGAGCGGGAATGTCTTACACTGGGGATTTGGACTCTGAGCTCGGGCTCGGGTCCGTACAGTGGGTCCATTTCCTGAGGAGCCCCAGAGAAAGAGAGACAGTTCCAAAAACCCTAAAGTGTTTTGGGTTTATAAGGGAACCTAAACCTCTGAACAAAAATTGTCTAACAGTCACAGCACCTTTGGCACGTTTGCGGCGCAGACCGAGCAGCAAAGTGATGGAGCTCGATGCCGCCTGGAGCCACAGAGAGCACAAGCACTGGTTCACATCTCGTTGCCGCATCGGCATCGTAATTGCAACCGGAGCCCCTCAGAGCTTTCCCAATAAGACTCTCCACAACCTGCGTCGGCCTCTTCTTCAAAAGCAGACGTCAGCAGTTGCTGCGCCTACCATAAGATGGCGAGTCTGTTCTGCAGTGTCGGAACTTGATGACAGCTCAGCACTCTGCAGCAGCACAGCATGACCTGAACTTTACACCTCTCCACCTCCTGGCCCCAAACCTTTCAGGGCCCCCTGAACCCGAAAACAACACCCCTTGCAAGTCCAATTGAAAAACCATGGAAAAAAAAAACGAAAAAAAAAAAAAAAAAACGAATTGCGGCCTCCAAGGCCCTCTGCCGGCCCGCCGTCGCGACGGGGGCCGCGAAGATCTTCGGTGCTGCGGCGCTGAGCGCCGTGTTTGGGCGCCAGAGGTCCCAGAAGCCAAGCGGCAAGATGTGGGGCCTTTCAAGGATGCTTTCAGGGGATGCTTGCCACGCTTGCTTCGAGAGGGTTTAGAGTGAAAGCGCCCGCTCCCATTAGTTGGTGCCAAAGGTGCGAGAGTGAAAACGCCTGTCTCGGATGATTGGTGCCAGGGAAGCACGTCGACTCGCTTATTGAAGCCTTTGAGTGTCTAGGTACGAGCAGCAAGCAGCGAGCCTGCTCGCGCGTGAGATGTGCGGCCGACCCATTCGACTGCACATCTCTGGCACACCAGGACACGAGACAAGCGCGGTCTTGCTGTCTTTCCTCAGACGAGTGTTGCGCACCACGGTGAGCTCTTTACCGGGGTCCGGGTTCAGGATAGGGAAGATGGCTTGAGCGCTTGTGGGAGGTAACAAGTTGCTGAGCGAGAGCCTTGAGACAAGAGACCGGCCACATCGCTCACCGATCATGCAGCAGGTGAACTTCTCCTCGCGCCAGTGGTCGAACAAGAGCTGGTCCACCACGTACCATCGCGGGCACACGTCGCAGCCAATGTGCAGAACCTTCGGCGGCGCCCCATCAGAGCTCTCTGAAGGAGGAGCCTTGGGTATTTTCAAGCCGCAGTGCACACTACAGCACGCGGAAGGCCATCTTCGGAAGGCCAAGGCACCGTGGTTTCGTCGTCCATCGAATCAGGGGAAGAGCTGCTGCCTTTGGCGGACTTGCGACGAACTTGAACCGGCGTCTGTGGGACGCTGATGACTTCGAAGATTTCCTCAGCTCTGGGGCACGTCAAGCCACATCTGGCCAAAAGAGCTCGAGACGCTTTCTGTGGTCCGAGCTGCTTTGGCATTCTCCATTTCGTCGTCTGCCTCTGGCTCTGGGGAGCTGGGCACCACCTTCGCAAGTCAGAGAGACATCCTCGTACTCACATGTACTCACTCGTAGTACCTCACGCTTGGCCTCAACACCCGGCATGCTTCGGCGCATTCTAAAGTGGGCCGCCAGGTCCAGTCCACGAGTTCCAACCTCAAGAAGCTCGAAAGTGAGATGCCACATGTAGATGGACCGCTACACCCGTCGACTACTCTCAGCTTCGGGCAGCCATGAGCTTGCGCTTGTTTGCTTCGTGACACCGGGCACAGCGCACGATGCCATCGCGACGACGACCTTACAGGGTTTGGGCGACAACGTATACTAAGCGTATTCAAGCGTGTTAGGTCGTGCAGCTTGTTCTGCCGTGTGCAAGGGTCACTGGGTCACTGAGCTTCGGGACGGAGACCCTGCTCCGGACCGCTTCTGTGGTTCTCGTCCTCGCAGCTCTCTAGAGGCACCTGCAGCATTTCCACGCGAAGGTCCCCACGGTTGTGGATGTGGCAACTTTGCGAGGCGACGTTTGAGGCGCGCGCCGCGATCTCAGCATCGTCGGAGGGTTCTGGCACAGTCCCTTGATGAAGGTGACATGGCATTTCAACGCAACTGGGCAGAGACTTTTGTCGAGTGGTGCCTGCGCTAGTCTCCGTCGCCGCAGCATCTGCACTGCGTTTAGTTCCACGAGCCATTGCGGCCAAGCAGACAGATAGCTAAAAGTTTACAAGCAGCTTCTCTGAACTCCGCTCTGAATGTCTGATCTTAGCCATCTTTGCTCGCCACATGCCTCCAGAGTGAGTGCAACACTGTGGCATAAGCTTGCAAGACACCTCTAACCTACACAACATCTCACCAGAGCCGCAGGCAGGGCAAGCCAGGAAGCCTCGTTGTGCAAGCCAGATGAGCAAGGTTGAGCTCCAGTGCAGAGGCAGGTGGTTTCGACCCCAACTCAGTGCAGAGGCATGCAGCGGCATGCAGGGCGCAAGTGCACCGGTTCTTTGGACATCTTCTTCCCTCCAGCATCCCTTCAGGACTGCCAGGGGCAGGCCCGAAAATTGGCAGACATTAACATGCCTCAGAGTGCACCGAGGGCCTACTTAGCATCGGCAGACCTAGCAGACCTAGCAGCCGGTGCAGCTCTTCCGGCAGAGCGCCGCGAAGCCCGCATCGAAGCACCAGCCGAGCACCGCTCCTTCCGCGCACGTGGAGACCGGTCCGATCGCCGGGAAAGTCTTGTCCTCACATCTCGGGGTGCAGAAGCTCGGGCAGCCAGGAGGTGCCTGTGATGGATCAGCCAGGTTGGCGCATCCGCAGCTCTCTGGACACAGCCTGGCCAAGGGTGCAAAGAGCGGCTCGAAGCCTTCACACCACCTGAGATTCATCACCACCTCCCTACCCCAACGACTGGTGTTCAATGCGGGGCAGCCCTCCACCTTCATTGTCTGCACCATTTCCGCAATCTGTGTGCCAACGGTGTTGTTGGCCAAAGACTGGCCGGTGTGATTCTCAATCGCGATGGGATACAGATCCCAAAAAGCCTGCCACGGCGTTGCATTTGCCGGAACGTCCACGCAGGCAGCAGCAGGGTTCTCATCCGCCTCCTGTAGGCACCCAGCTGGACAACCTGTGGCTTTCACCTTGTACCAGGCGCTGTGTCGGTTGGCTCGAGAGCAGCAGGTCTGCCCACATACAAAGCGGACCAGGGAGCCAGAGTCCACATCGCACAAGTAGGCCATATCCTCGCAGGAGCTGTTCTCCGGCAAGTCGTGCCCCACTGCAGCTGAGTACCAGTGCGGGGCATAGTAACCCGCGAACCCTGGAGGAGGGGTCTCTGGCAGGAAAAACTGATCGAAGTTCTGGCACCAGCTGCGGACTTCTGCTGCAGCTTCACTCATGAGCGTCGTCCGGGCTTGCTCGAAGCGCTGGATGTCAGTCTGCATGAGGAGGTACTTCCCAGGATCACCCTCGTCTCTGAAGAGAGCATCCTCAACCGCAAGCTGGCTCACGGTCTTCCCTCCGACGTCCCCAAAGGGCACCGTGGGGAAGCTTACAGTCAGATGCATGTCCTCATTCAGCGCCACAACGAAATCCTGCCAGTCGAGGCTCCGTAGATGATCCGTGTCAAGGCCGGGGATTACGGATGCTTAGGGCTTCTCCTTTCTTCACGAAGGTTTAAGCTTTGGCTTCTTCTTCTTCTTCCACACTTTCAATCCCCTGCTCCCTAAACCCCAAGCCCTGAGCCCTAAACCCCCAAACCCCCAAACCCCAAACCCCAAACCCCAAAACCCCAAAACCCCAAAACCCCAAAACCCCAAAACCCCAAACTCCAAAACCCCAAAACCCCACAACCCCAAACTAGCCTAAAACCCGCCAAGAAACCCACAAGCACAACCAGGGCTGCGCCTGATTCCCGTCGCAGTACGATCGCTTCACCGCCTCCATGGTGCGGCCCAGTGGCTGCAAGAGGCTGAACCTGCACCCCTCCCTTTTGAAGGCCCTAGGGTTTAGGGTTTAGGGTTTAGGGTTTCGGGCTGAGGGCTGAGGGCTTAGGGTTAGTTGAGCTCCCCTTTGAACCATAAAATACCATATCTGAACATTCTGTTCTCGGGCCTGTAGCAACAACCAAAACTTCTATGAGAGCCCCAAAATCTCAAAACCAAAACCCCAACCCCCCCCCCCCCCCCCCACAAAAAAAAAAATGAAAAATAACAAATTAACTACAAATCAAATGAATCCAAAACGATGAGAAGGGACCAGGGCCACATCAGAAGCCCTGCCATGACAAGCAGGATGAGCACCGACTCGGCCTGCTCTGCCCTCTCTCGCCCTCTCTCTCTCTCTCTCTCTCTCTCTCTCTCTCTCTCTCTCTCTGTGCTCCTTTGTTTTTTTTTCCTTTTTTTTTGGGGGGGGGGGGGGGGGGGGGGGGGGGTTTAGGGTTTGGGGTTTAGGGTTTCGGGTTTAGGGTTTGGGGCTTAGCGTTTAGGGCTTAGGGTTTCGGGTCTAGAGAGAACCTTATCTTGCGTGTACGGGGGAGGTGGTGGCTTCAAGAAATTTAGGGCACTGCGCGCACCTGACTCCGGCGGCGGCTGTAGCGTACCTTGATGGCCTCAAGATCCTGAATCTTCAGCTGAAGCTTCTTGGGCATCAGGGCGGAGAAGACCATCTCGTCCACTTGGAGGATAGCGCCCAGAGCCTGCAGGTTTGGGGTTGAGGGTTCAGGGTTGAGGGGTTGAGGGTTTAGGGTTGAAGGGTTTAGGGGTTTAGGGTTTAGAGTTGAGGGTTTAGGGTTTAGGGTTGAAGGGTTGAAGGGTTGAAGGGTTGAAGGGTTGAAGGGTTGAAGGGTTTAGGGTTGAGGGTTGAGGGTTCAAGGGGTCTACTGGCGAAAACACGGGCGCGCGGACTCAGGCAACCTGCAGTCGCCACTGTGGGTCCATCTCTGCTCCTACTCGGACTTCTGGGCTCCTAATAGGGTTTAGGGTTTAGGGTTCAGGGTTTAGGGTTTAGGGTTTAGGGCTTAGGGTTTACGGCTTAGGGTTTAGGGTTTAGGGTTTAGGGCTAGGGCTCTCAGTAGCGAAGAAGGCAGTGGGGTGCTATCTCCCACCCTCGTTAGCCGATTCAAGGGGTTCTTCAGGTGCTCTCAAATCCTGAGAAGAACAACTCTGTTGACTCGGTATGGTCATTGCTGATACAGTCAAAGGGTAGTTGACGGCACTTCGCAAGTTGCTTGAAACCCCAGTTCCCACCCGGGATATCTCAAATCAGCACTGTGACGACGTACTAGCTCAAATTGGGCGCCTCCTTCTCCCTCGATAAAAAAAACTTTAGGGCATCGTAGCTTTCGCTCTTTTTCACCGCTAAGAACCAGCAAGGCAACTGCACTGCTTACTCAGAACCTCTGCCAGGTAGCTACCGCGTTCAAGATCAAGTCCTCAATCGACGTCGTCCCGCCAAGCCAGAGAACCCCGGCGTACAGCAACGCCGCTGCAATCCCGGCCCTCAGGAGACGGAGGCCGCAGTAGGACCAGAAGCGCACGTAGGACATGGTCTTAAACCTTCCGTCGTGGTATCTGGTCTTTGCGGACCTTGGTATTTGCCCAACTGCCTCCAGCGAGAGCCCGATCGTACGGAACTCGTTTCCAACATAGAGGCACCTCGATTGATCACACAGAGAGGGCTTGAGAGAGGCAACGGATCATTGAGGATTCAACACGAGAGACTTGGCACTTGCTACTCGTGCCCGCCCAAGGCGCCACAACAAAATGCAAAGCATCGACAGCAAGATGCCCGGCCGAAAGCCTTCTGCTTGGATCTGGCCGTCGTCAAGCCCGAGGAAGTTGTTGATGTTTTCAACCAAGGCCGCCTGAAGCTGCAGGTCCACACGACAAAACAAACTGCCCAAGGCAGACCTCTAAAGGAAAGCTGCGCGTGCAAGGATGGGTCCCACGAAGTCCGGCCTGGGCATTGGATAGGATGAGGCCACCGTCATTGTTGCAGACTCGGGCAGTGAGGCTGGTCCGGGCAAGGTCCATGTACTTCGAATCGTGAGCCACGCTGTTCCTCCATTTTCTGGCCACCTCCACTTGGGCTTCGTCGAAGGGCTCCCCTAGGAAAGAAGGGCTCAGCAAGATCACGCTGAAGGTGATTTGCATCCCGGCGCTTGCAATGAGCAGCAGCCAGGCAATAGCCAAATCAATCCAACCCACACTCGCATGGCCTGCAACGAGGACCAAGTTCCAGGTTGTCTCCAGGAAGGCTACGGGGTCCATGGCAGAGTCCATGGCATCTTCAGCGGGGCCGTCGACCTCAAAGTCGTCCGTGTCTCCCTTTGCCCCTTGCGGCGGCTTTTCCGTGAGCATTGGATGTGGCTTTGGTGAAGAGTCCTCCACGTCCACACGTAGCATGGTCGCCGTGTTGCCGCAGTTCTGCAGCTCGGTTTCCAGGCGCTGCTCCAAGGCGGCCAATCTCGCCAGGCACCTGAGCGCAATGAGACCAACCCAGGGAAACTTCGGAAGCACGCGAGTCGCCCGTACACTAACTGTACCAATCATGCCAGGACCTACGCGCAGGCGGCTTGACTTGACAACCCGGGTGCGGCTGCAGCTTGGCGCTCAACTCTGCCTGAAACTCCTGGCGCAGTCGCCGCTCCAGATTGGCCACATTCTTCTCAAGCTTCGACGCCGACATGGCGGCTGCAAGTCTTTCGGGCCCAGGATATGATGGATCCTGAGCAGCTGCAGATCAACGAAGGGACTATGGAGCGCCGCTGGAAGCCATGGTGCATGGGAAAGCTCCTTGGCAATGCTAAGCAACTGTCCCATACTCCGTCTTTGCTGCAGCTTTTGCACATCCAACAGCTTGACAAGGCTTTCATCAGTTCTGTTCTGTTCTGCTGGCATGTCAAGTCCAGCAGGGATCTTTCATCAGTGCTGTATTAGAAACTGACGGCTTGGTCTAACAAACAGCCGTCTGCCCACAACTGAGAGATCAAGACGCTTGTGCGAGCCATCCAAAGTTAGCTGATACTTTGCCCCTTTTGGGTAATAATGCCACCGTCAACCCATTAGATGATTATCCCTATACTCCCCCCTACACTTCACCGATATATCACTACTACTTCCCCATTAGACGATCATTCCTATACTCCCCCCTACACTTCACCGATATATCACTTCTACTACCCCATTATCAATACAATTATAGGAATAACCAATTACCCCATCTATATTCTCTAAGGTGGTATTATTACCCAAACTGGGCAAGGGCTTCCTTATAGAATTTGGTTCAGGGTTTAGGGTTAAGGGTTGCAAACCCTGAGGTTCTACGGCATGACCCCGAGATATTTCAGAGCTACCCTGACGTATTTCCAGCTACCCCAACACCACACCCCCACCCTATGATAGCATCTATCTTAAGATCTCACCCCAGACCCTAGGATAACATCTTTCTTAAGATCTCAGCCCCAGTAGGGTGATCCCAACCCAAGTTACCATCCCAGGAATACTGCTTACTTCTATTTAGGTGCCATACGCCTAACTAGGCAAGGGGGGTCTTGTAGAATTTGGCATACGGATTGGGGTCCAGGTTGTTACCCCGGAACAGCAAGCTCGCGACATTGCAATGTGATTGAATTGTGCAATCAGGATTCATGGAGTCGATGTAGCTGTAGCTAAACACTATAACACCTGACGACCGATTGCAATTGTTTTCGCACAAAGAAGTCCCAGCGTCGAGAGGACAGTTGCGCCTTGCCTATTCTTTGAGATCAGCAAGGGCAGCCATGATGACTTGCTTCATGTTTTCAATGTCTGTCTTGAGCTCTGTCTTTGTCTGGTCGATCTTGGCCTCGAGCTCTGTCTTTGTCTGGTCGATCTTGGCATCGAGCTCTTCGATCTTGGCATCAATCTTTGCGGTGATGCGTAGACGTTTCTATAAGGAGTTCATACAGCAAAAACCGGAACAGAATTCAGTTTTGCGCGGCCACCCAGGCTGCGCAGCCCCGCTGCTGCAAGCTGAGCTGCTAACTCGAACTCTGCACCTTCCCCATTGATGCACACTACGCAGCAACCTGGCTGTTGGATTTCCTTCGGACCAAAGCGCATTGCTCTTTCGAGCTGCCATAGCTTGTTTCGCAAACTCGCAGGTGTCTGAGCGATCTCCGCCAACACAACTGAAGCAGTGAGGTTTCCCCAATGGCTTGCGACATCAGAGAGGCTGGCATTTTTGAAGCCTGAAAAGGGTTGCGACGTGCATTCCAGGGGCATCTTTCTTCAAGTAAAGGTCGCATTGGGGATTTGATGCTTGGGCAGCACCACGGTCGCCCCTTTTCTGGCCTTTTCCTTTCCTGCCCGTGTTCCAATTGAACCCAGCTTGGGTAGCGAAGCCTGTCTCGAAAGCACCCTTTGCCTTCTGAACATCATCTTCCGTAGCTTGGATTTCGTAGAACGGCAGCCGCAGGAGGTCATCTCCCCCGTCGAGGGCTGCGTACACTTGTTTCTCGAATTCTTCTGTTGTATAGATTTCTTTGATGTCTTGCACTGATATCCAAGAAGCCGCGCGACAAGGCGTCCGTTGCCGTCGCAAACCATATCTGCTCGAACCCATTGCAAAACTCTGGTCTGGAATGGAACCCTTGTAGGATGCCAGAAACAGCCAAGCCATGCAGAACCACACCAGTCCTGCAACACGAGGCCATTGATGACTCCGAACCATCGCGAAACTACAGCTGGTGTTTTTGCTATGCATAAACTGGCTACACACCGTTCTCACCTGCCGCTTGCGTGTGCTACAAAGCTGTAAACAGATCAGAACACGTGCGCAACAACACACCGAAATACCGTGGCAGTGTAAAGCCTGACACTTGGTCTACATGCAAATCAACTCACACATTGATCCGCTCCCACGTGCAGTGCAAAATAGCTGTTATCAGCCAACGAGCGCTTCTGCAAATTTTAGAAAAGTCAAACCGTTTAGGCCTATTGCAGCTCAAAGACGTAGAGGGGCCTGCAGAGGGGCGCTTCCAAACAATAGCATAAGCACCACCCGGGTTCTAAAATGCACGCTCAAGCTTCACATCGTCCAAAGACGTACAATTCAAGTTGCAAAACACCCGACCACTTGGAAGTTGCGTTTAAAGGACGAGACTTTTAACAATTCAAAGCGTAAATAAGCCCGATCCACCCCTTCCACAAAATAGTAGCTCTGTCCCAACTTCTTATCAATTCTTTCCACAGTAAACACATTCTTGCTGAAATTTCCTACCCGTTCTTTTCATTCGGCTTCTTCTTTCTGAAAATTCTCACTTGGTCTGAAACTTCAATCTCAGGATATACCCGATTTCGTTTAGCATTCATATTTCAATGCAGTTTAACGTCTAATTCGTTGCTTGGTTTTCTGGCATCCTTTGGGGTGTAGCCAGCAGCGGAATGTTTCATTTTATTGTTATATGTTAATAATACTTCAAAAATGTAATCGGTCCATTGGATATTATTCTTACCCTTTTTCTGATCGGCTTCAACACGACGGTATAATGAATCTTTGAACGTCCGAATAGCTCTCTCGCTAAAATTTGGATGCGCCCTAGTTCTATAGTGTTCTATGTTCTGTTCCTGTAAATACTTTTGTCTTGCCTCCGTGTTCATTGCTCCCTCGTCGTCGGTATAAATTAGTTTGGGCTTCTTCCCCATTTATGTATGCATTCAATCATCCCACTCGCTAAATCTTCTTCCTTCTTATCTTTAATTGCCACGACATGCATAAACTTATCAAATATATCAATCATTAACATTCCTACTCTAAATTTTTGATCTTTCAAGTCATTAATAAAGAATAAATCCATCTGATACTCATATGCGGAATGCGGGGCGACAAAGCTATTTGAACCGACGGGCTTTCGCTTTTGATCAACATTCTTCCTAAAAAACTCGTTAATACCAGACATTGTGATGGTTTTGTCTTTCTCCCGCGCTTCTTCTAAAGTCCGGCTTCTACTGCCGAAACCCGTGCGATCAAAATATACATCATGAATAATCTTTTGTTTCTCACTCATATAAAAAACAAAAGAAAATAATGATTTAATAACTAAATTAAATCATCATTCGTCATCCATCGGCTTTATGATCTTGAACTTGCTCATATCATATTTGGGTGTGCTGCGCTTTGCTTTAAAAGGGCTTTTTTGCACTCATTATTTCAGATAACAATTCTTCTGTCATCTCATCGGGGTTCAGTTTGATATTGTTAGCTTCTTCATACTCCTTGATCTTCTTTCTCTGATTGTGTCGTAGTGCAGATTCTCGTTTCTTTTGCATATATGTTTCATCATTTCTGCGCTTGTTGTGATACAATCTGCTGTATATGGCGAGTTGCTCTTTGATTTCATCCATTGTCATATCCTCGGGATTTTTTACTCATATTATACTATACTATATAATATTTTTTTATCTTTAGACATATTTCTATATATTCACAAACATTTAATATTTTAAAAAAATCCTTGGAAAATTTATACTTAAAAGAAAATAATTATATAGTTTAATTATATTAGTATATGTCCAAAGCCGTTAAGCGTAATACGGAAGCACTACAAACATTTTATAACAACAGAAGAAACCGCATCAACCAAGCCACCAGAACAAAAGTTCAAAATATAATTAACTTATATTCAGATCGTAAGATCGCCCAATTCACCACAGCAGACAATTTAATCAGGAAACTCGCCACCGCAAAAACAAACAAAGAAAAAAACTAAAGCGGAAAAAGACTACAACAAGATTTATGACAAACATAAGGATAAAGAACAACTAGGTCAGAGAATGGCACAAGCAAAAGAAGACAACAAACGAACGGGAAGAACCAACCCAAGAAAACCAAGAACATATTCAATCAATGTCCATTTCTACCAACTTAAGACCGAAGCACACAAAGGAGTATTAACAACAGCATTTAGAGACAGCAGGGGTAGGGAATATGTCCCAGTTTATTTACAACCTTTCTCGGCTGATGTTCCGACAACGCCTTGGGTTGAAAACTTAGCGGGGAAACGCATATTCAAATATGAGAAGTCCGATTCTAAGACGTTCTATAGACTTAAGGCTTTGTTAATGTCAAACGACAGTTTTAGAGCCGAAGTTGGTTATGCGGAAGGTTACATTGACTGTATTAAAGTTAATTACGCCGAAGGGGTAGATAACGCCGATGCTTTCAAGCCACAAGACGAAGATCTAACAAACACAGTGAATGTTAGCATGGATCACAGATATATTCAGACACCACTAGATCCACAGTATGAGACCTTTAAGGAAGCCATTAAAGCAGAGCATCATGTTAAGAACGAGTGTTGGTTTAACACCTTGACTGATTATTATAAGGATACGCTTATGGGAGACAAGAAGAGAGAGAAGAACAAACTCACCAAAGAAGCCATCCTGAAAATTATAGGCAAGACGGAAGAAGATTTTAAAACAAAGGGGGCGTCAATAACAGACATGACGAAGGTATTTGAATATTTCAACTTGCAAGTCAGAATATATGACACGTTTGAGAATCTCATTTATAAGCGCGACCCAATAAAGAGAAACCATCACATCCCAGCCTTATACGCTATAGTGAAGAACAATCACAGTGAGTGATAACATGAATATGTTACGGCAGATGCTACCCAAAAGCAGTAATTACGATATATCAGTGAAGGCATCATCAGATTATCATCTTAACGAGAAGGAGGAGCCAGTGGAATGTAGAATGATCACATCCCTAGACGACATCCGGAAATACAGAGATCATAGCGAATACACATTGGTATATAATGGCTACGATCTGTCTCATCTCTTTTATCTTAGCAAACAGGCAGGGTATTCAAGTTTAAGATCAAGGACAAAGTAATCAATTACAAGGTTAAGACACAGAACTTAGTAAATAATTCTATAGATGGTTCCATCTGTGTGAGAACGGAGCAGATCTACAATAAGATGTCCAAAGCGATGTTTAATTTTAACACCGCCCTCTTCAAGCCGACCCACAAGTCATATCATAACGAGATTGACGTTGAAATCTTCAACGAGTCTCGCACCATCCCCCCAACGGGTGAAATAAATCAACATTATTATTTATATAACCCTAAGACAGACAAAGACGACAAATACTGTTATACCCCAGAAGCGACTACGGAGATAGATGTAAGAAAAGCTTACACATCTGCGTTTAACAAGATTGCCGAGATACCGGTATTCACTCAGTTTGATATGATGTTACCAAGTTTCACGATCTAACTCTCTACTTGGTCAAGCCCACCAAGCGGAGTTTATTTTTCAATAAAGCCTACACGTGAAGCAGTGTAAGATACTTTATTATAAGCAACCATCCCGAGTACATAAGGTGGATTACAGGAAGATCACAGCGGAATTATGGAAGACAGACATCTCTGACAAACCTGCCGAAGACATCAGAATCAAAAAACGAATAGCTAATGTTAACTTCGGGCTACTTGAGAAGAACACGAACAAGGCCCATAAAAGTTATGCCTTTGATACTCTAAAGGAAGCCTTATATTATCAAAACCAGATCGGAGGAAAGATTAACAGAATCTCGGGTATGTATGTTGATGAGATTGAGTTGCCTAACGGCGAGACAGACTTAGTTGAAAAGGAGATGGACAGAAAGTACTATTGCTTAACAGTGACCGATAAAGCCACCCTGCGAAACGGATATATATATATATATACATCAAAGAATTATTATTACAACACCATAACTTTAAGATGCACACCGACTACACCAAGCTAACAGAAAATCATATAGGAGTATGGAGTGTTAAAACAGATGCCTTCGTCATTAGGAAGGAGCATTTAAGACGAGCCAAGAACCTAATAGAGTTTTCAGATCGTATCGGCGGGTGGAGACACGAAAAGAGTAAAAACATAGCGGAACCCACAGAGCAGTGGGCACCAAAAAAGAACGAACTGATCCCAATTCCCGTAGTTAGCAATGAGACCCGACCCATAGAAAACGAATGGGACACGGAAAGCATAGCGAAAGATATTGTAACGCATAACCCTATGATGATCCGATCTAAGTATGCAGGTGGTAGCAAGCCGCATATAGCAAAGCATTTCAGCAAATTAGGCTATAAAGCTCTCTTCGTAGTTCCCCAGAACAGCTTATCGCAGAACATAGACGACGATGCGGTCACTACGAATAAGTTTTTCGCCATTCCTGTTGGGGATGGGGAGAAGCTCCCCGAGTTTGACCATAGCAGTTATAACTGTATTGATTTGACGAGATCTATATGAATGGAACACACATATTAAATAGGATCAGAGAGTTTGTTAAACGAAACCCGAATAAAATCATAATCGGAGCGGGTGATGTCAAACAGCTTCCGCCCATTGAAGACCTAACTAATACAAGGAAGCCGGACGAATACGCAGATGAATGTACTGATCAGATCTTCAAGTATAATGTTATGCTTACCATATGTAAGAGATTAGGACCACAAGGAGATCCAACAGCAGAAGCCAACAGAAAAATATTGGATATGATGTATGATGACATGTGGCTTCATAAGTTATCTTTATCCGAGTTTGTTCATAAGTATTTTAACACGACAGACGATATGACAGCATCTCAGAAGAACATAGCCTATACGAATATGAGGTGCTTAACGGTGTCTAATGCAATCCGCAAGAGTTTAGGTAAAAGAGATAAGTATGAAGTGGATGAGATCTTAATCTGCCGACTATACAAGAAAACGAATAATGTTAAGTTCAATGTTAATTACAGGTTTAAGATCGTAAGCATATCCAAGAACATAATTAAATTAGATAATGTCAAGTCCAAACAGCAGTATTTAACGGACATAGCTACCTTAGATAAACATTTCAGATACGACTACTGCACCACTTGCCATTCCGCACAGGGGGCTTCAATTGACGGTAAGATCGTTATACATGAGTGGGAGAAGTCGCATTTAGTAACTCGTGAATGGTTGTGGTGCGCCTTGACCAGAAGCACCGATTTTAACAATGTCTTGTTCTACGAGAGTGCTGAAGCAGAGAATGAACTGAACGAAACAACCTTGCATAAATACTGGCTTAACAAGATAAACGCCAACAAATTACAAGATCAGAAAGTGAATAGAGAAATAGACGACAGCAAGTATGTTGATCCAAGTTGGTTTATGAAGCGAGTGTATAGTCATTGTAACAACTGCGGGTGTAACTTTGAATTTGAATTTAAGAACGGCTTCTTAATAAGTAACATGACAGCCCAACGTAAAGACAATAGCATCGCGCACGAAAGCGACAACTGTGAAGCTTGGTGTAAGCTATGTAACTGCAGTGTGCGGTAAAGTGTTCTAAAGACTGTTTATGTATGATAAATATAGATTATGTCAGGAAAAGTCAGGAACTCTCAGAACGGCAAAATCTACAGAGTTGTAGATAAGTCGTATCAAATGTGTTACATTGGCTCAACCATTGAGAAACTAGCCAACCGAATGAACTCACATAAATCAAAATACAAGAAATACAAGGAGAAAATTTACAACCGCGTCGCTGTTTATGATATATTTGATGCTTTCGGCGTGGAGAATTGTAAAATTGAACTTATTGAGTTCTATTCGTGCAACAGCAAGGAAGAACTCTACGCGCGCGAGGGCTATCATCAACAACAAGAGAACTGCGTCAATAAATACATTGCAGTGAGAGTGAATATGATGAAACATATTTGTATAATCAGATACACAAATGTAATTATTTCAATAGATGTGACAAATGTAACCCAGTTAAGAACATGCAAAAAGCTTTACTAAGTAAGTGTGATGTCTTAAATATTTGTAAAGACCAGGTTGTAGATTACTATGGTTGTGATAAAAGTTGTAAGTTAAGGAATTTGTTTGATGATTATATATTACCCTTTACTAAGTTAAACAAATACCCAGAACATGATGAAGTTCATGAAATAATGCGAGATGATGTTCAAAAGAAAGATTATACACTTGAGTTACATATTGAAATGAAAACCATTTACGAGAACCTAGATACATTTGACTTCTATCAATGGCATCAGGAGAAAATGAAGTATTACAAAGATGTTTTATGTAGTTATTTTCACTATTATCACAGAGTATATCATAATATACTACTTACAATATGATAAAACAAGAGACAAACAATTACATTCTGAGTATTTAAAAGCAACAACAGAGTTCTTAGATGAGATGATACTTCAAAATTCAAAGTAGATAGTCTCCTCACCAGCATAGTTATAATGTGATTATAATACATAAGCAGTTATATATTATAATTACATTGTAGTTACAACATGATCGGAGAATCCGAGAAGATAAAGCGAATGTTTTACCCTTAACCCTAAACCCTGAACCAAATTCTACAAGGACCCCCTTGCCCCTTTTGAGTAATAATGCCACCTTAGAGATAATAGATGGGGTAATTGGTTATTCCCAGAATTGTATTGATAATGGGGCAGTAGTAGTGATATATCGGTGAAGTCTAGTAGGGGGGAGTATAGGAATGATCGTCTAATGAGGAAGTCGTAGTGATATATCGGTGAAGTGTAGGGGGGAGTATAGGGATAATCATCTAATGGGTTGACGGTGGTATTAATACCCAAAAGGGGCAAAGTATCAGCTAACTTCCAAGACCGCGCAGGGTTGAGAAAGAGCTGAGCTAAGCAGCTAACTTCTGCCAGGCCACCCATCAGGTCCCTCCGAAGCGAGTTTGAAGCTTAAGGGTTTTAGGGTCTACGGTTGCACAGCACCTGGGCTTCGGTATCTGCTCCCAACCCCAGCACCTAGCAACACCACCCTGAGCACCGAGAGGACATGCTCCTCCCTACCAATAACCTGCAAGACAGAAGGCGAGGAGTCATGCAATGTGGAGATGCTGAGACTCACGCAGCACACTGAACACGGCCCAGAAAAAAAGCGGAGCTCATGCTCAGACACGAGAGTTCAACACCCCCGAGATCTAAATCCTTTCTGATCTTTTTGACATTACTGATGGTGGCGGATTTCTCTTGCCAGCTGCCCGAATCAAGGGCAGGATGGTGCACTGGATGGCACGATTCCCCGTTTCACGGCGCGTGCACTGGAAAAAGGCACTCTGAATGTTACATGTTGCTGAGCTAGCACAGGAAAAGTTACAAGAACCGCCGCCACAGCAGCACTGCACGTGCTTATTGAGCATCGCTTAAACAGCTTCCGTCTGGTGTATATGAAGGAAAGATCTCTCACTGAGACAGGCGACGAGATCCTGCCATCTGAACACAAGCACCCTCAATGCAAGGGGTTGCTCTGACTGGTGCGATTCGAACCTCCAAAGGGGGGGTTTTGAAAAAGAGCAAAAAGAGTCCTGGTGGCCATGCAGCATGGCCAACTGGAGGGGTGTCAGCCTGGGCTTTGGATTCTTCCCCTCTCGACCCTAAACCCTAAAGCCTAAACCCTAAACCCTAAACCCTGATCCCTAAATGGTTGAAGCTTGTAAGCTGCTTGCAGCCACAGGCACTCTTTGTCTCCCCAGGTGGCATCGAGATCCGCATCACGGTCCAGGAGGAGCAAGGCGATCTGGCAATCAGAAAAAAACGGGGGAACTACTTTCCGAGCTTCAACAAGGGGAGCATCCAAAAAGCGCCCGATACTGGCACAACAGCCATCAACGACCACATGTCTGTTCTTTTTAAAAGGCGGCCTGTAAGCTGCCGTTCAGGGCCGCCACGTGCAACGGCGTTCCCCCGTTGGACACCGCAATGTTCCAGTGAATCATGGTTGCACTCCCCAGCTGAACCTTCTTCTGGCAGGCCCAGCTTAGACCGGCCCAGAGGCAACTCTTCACTACGCCACGCTGGTTGGGATCGGCCCGAGCGTCCAGCAAGAGCTGCGCATGTTCAGCATCGGTGTTGAAGATGCAGTTGAACGCAACCGGTGTCGCGCCAATGTAATTCATGTAATTCGGGTTCGCCCTGTGCTCCAACAAGATGCGGGTGCTGTCAACGCTTGGTGATCCCGCTGCCGCCAGCAGCGCATTGCCACCCAAGAAAGTTGGGCAGTCCATATCACCTCGCCTTTCGATGAGGGTGGCCAGCACGTCCGAGTTGCCAAAGTACGCGGCCTGCACCACTATTCCTGAACCACTGACGCCAGAAGGGAGATCCAAGGATGCTCGCGCATCAAGTAGGGTAGCAACTGCCTCCTTTGAAGACAAGGATGCTGCCAGCAACAGTGCTGTCACAGACTTCCCCTGAATGTGACCTTCAGGAAGCCGCCAAGCGATAAGTTCATCAACATCCGCCTTGGATTCCAATAGCTCCCTCATAACAGAGATGTTGCCTTCAAGGCTTGCAAGCATGAGGGGCGTCATCCCATGGACGACACAGTGGGAATCAGGAATTCTGTATCGCCGTAAGAAATGGTCGAGGCCTTCACGTTCAAAATCCGCCCTACCGCGGGCCTTAGGAAGCAAAGCTTGGTAAAACCGCCATTGGCTTTGACCGCTGCGCAACAAATTCTCACACTTTGTCGCCAACAGCTCTCCTGTGAGATCCTGCAACACTGTTCGGTCGTGCTCGATGGTGAACTTTCCCTGGCCAGGCCATGCTGAAATCCACTCGGGCCCGCCTGAAATGGAAATCTGGGTGGGGCCCGAAACGACCAGCAGGACCTTCTTGGAAGCGGAGCTTGCTGAAGAGAACACGGTGGCTGTGCGCTCTGCACGGCACCAGCCGCGACTGCCTGTTGTTTGTTTCTCTGTTCAGTTATCACAGCTGTGAGGCCAGCCGACAGCCCTAGCTACATGGACATGAACAGACCTTCACGGAAGACAAGGTGAACAAAAACACAAGGATACACTCAAAAAGGCATTCAGATGAAGCTACTCCAAGAGCTGGTTGATAGAACCTGGTGTACGTCGCTGTGCAGAACCGAAGGCGCCAAGACGACGGTGAGGTCGGCCTTCTCGCAGTATGCTGGGATGCTTGCGATGGCAGCTGCCAAACCTCTTTTGCTTGCACTCTTCTCTTCGATGCTGGCACCAAGGCCACCTGAAACACCAAGCTGCGGGCAGCTGATGAAATCATACCAGAAATCCCAGTCGAGACAGCGTCGCTGCATTGACTCAGAGAGTGTAGCCAAAGGAATGTTCAAGAACTCAGAGACGGTGTCCTTTCGGATTGTCACAGCTCCTGCCATAAGATTCTGGAGGGCCTGCTGGAGCACTCTGAACTGCTTGAACGCCGGGTCTGGGTGATGCGAGCCGATCCATTCATGACTGATGAAAACAACCGTGTTCGGATGCCCTGGCTCCCACCTAACCAGCTTGCCTTCCTGCAACAGCTCCTCGTGCGGCAAGAGCGGAGGCTGCAATGTTGCCAGTATCTTGCCCGGCATGAGCCACATGGGGAACTGCATGCGGAGGGCACTGGAGTCACTGGAGGGTATGGAAGGATCGATGTCTGCCGGTGGCTTGCCGATGTAGCCCGAGCATGCAGTCCACATCTTCGCCGATCAACGAGCACGAGCCAGAGTCCCATCAAATCGAAAGCGGCTGCAGGCTGAAAATCTCTGAAAACTTGCTGGCTTGCCTGACGTGGAGATACCTAGACTCGTTTCGTTGCACGTGTGCTGAATGTGATGATGCTGTACAAAGTCCTTCCTGCCACACCCTGCCGTAACGACAAAGCACAGTTTGACGCACAATGGTTCAAGCATGAAAGGTCCCTTCTCAGATATCGCCAACAGAGGGTAAACTCGGCCTTTACCGTTTCTAGTGCCTAGGAAAAGCACTCCATATGCAGGCTCAAGCCTGACCTGGGCGAGTTCTTCCAGGGCCCGCTGCTTACTTCTTCCATGTATGCCATGATGGTCTGCTTTCAAAGAGTATCTCGGGATAGAGAAGGCCCTACCCGTATGAAACTAACACGCACCGTGCATCCATGCTTAGATAGGCATAGCAACACCTCTCTCAGCCACGACGACTTTTCCTCAACCGATGCAGCTCCTCTCCTACGTTGCTCAGAGCAGTCATGGGATCTTCAACAGGCAAAAACATGTCCATAAGAAGCATGTCTGTGTGCGGCGTTGAGGGATCCAGGGCAGGATGGTGCACTGGACAGCACGGTTCCCCGTTTCACGGCGCGTGCACTGGAAAAAGGCACCGAGAATGTTACATGTTGCTGAGCTGGCACAGTCAGGACCACCGCCCGGCAGCACTGCGCGTGCGCGTTCAGCATCGCTTAAAAAACTTCTGTATGAAGGAATTCTCTCTCACTGAAACAGGCGACGAGATCCTGCCATCTGAATGCACAAGCACCCTCAATGCAAGGGGTTGCTCTGACTGCGATTCCTCCAAAAGGCCACTGTCAAAAAACAACAGAGTCCTGGTGGCCATGCAGCATGGCCAACTGGAGGGGTGTCAGCCTGGGCTTTGGATTCTCCCCCCCCCCCCCCCTCGAAAGCTGAAGTTCGGTTGAAGACTACTTAGAGTCTGTTTGCAGCCACAGGCACTCTTTGTCTCCCCAGGTGGCATCGAGATCCGCATCACGGTCCAGGAGGAGCAAGGCGATCTGGCAATCAGAAAAAAACGGGGGAACTACTTTCTGAGCTTCAACAAGGGGAGCATCCAAAAAGCGCCCGATACTGGCACAACAGCCATCAACGACCACATGTCTGTTCTTTTTAAAAGGCGGCCTGTAAGCTGCCGTTCAGGGCCGCCACGTGCAACGGCGTTCCCCCGTTGGACACCGCAATGTTCCAGTGAATCATGGTTGCACTCCCCAGCTGAACCTTCTTCTGGCAGGCCCAGCTTAGACCGGCCCAGAGGCAACTCTTCACTACGCCACGCTGGTTGGGATCGGCCCGAGCGTCCAGCAAGAGCTGCGCATGTTCAGCATCGGTGTTGAAAATGCAGTTGAACGCAACCGGTGTCGCGCCAATGTAATTCATGTAATTCGGGTTCGCCCTGTGCTCCAACAAGATGCGGGTGCTGTCAACGCTTGGTGATCCCGCTGCCGCCAGCAGCGCATTGCCACCCAAGAAAGTTGGGCAGTCCATATCACCTCGCCTTTCGATGAGGGTGGCCAGCACGTCCGAGTTGCCAAAGTACGCGGCCTGCACAACTATTCCTGAACCGCTGACGCCAGAAGGGAGATCCAAGGATGCTCGCGCATCAAGTAGGGTAGCAACTGCCTCCTTTGAAGACAAGGATGCTGCCAGCAACAGTGCTGTCACAGACTTCCCCTGAATGTGACCTTCAGGAAGACGCCAAGCGATAAGTTCATCAACATCCGCCTTGGATTCCAATAGCTCCCTCATAACAGAGATGTTGCCTTCAAGGCTTGCAAGCATGAGGGGCGTCATCCCATGGACGACACAGTGGGAATCAGGAATGCTGTATCGTTGTAAGAAATGGTCGAGGCCTTCACGTTCAAAATCCGCCCTACCGCGGGCCCTAGGAAGCAAAGCTTGGTAAAACCGCCATTGGCTTTGACCGCTGCGCAGCAAATTCTCACACTTTGTCGCCAACAGCTCTCCTGTGAGATCCTGCAACACCCTTCGGTCCTGCTCAATGGTGAACTTTCCCTCGCCAGGCCATGCTGAAATCCACTCGGGCCCGCCTGAGATGGAAATCTGGGTGGGGCCCGAAACGACCAGCAGGACCTTCTTGGAAGCGGAGCTTGCTGAAGAGAACACGGTGGCTGTGCGCTCTGCACGGCACCAGCCGCGACTACCTGTTGTTTGTTTCTCTGGCTTTCAGTTCAAGGTGAACAAAAACATAAAGGATACACTCAAAAAGGCATTCAGATGAAGCTACTCCAAGAGCTGGTTGATAGAACCTGGTGTACGTCGCTGTGCAGAACCGAAGGCGCCAAGACGACGGTGAGGTCGGCCTTCTCGCAGTATGCTGGGATGCTTGCGATGGCAGCTGCCAAACCTCTTTTGCTTGCACTCTTCTCTTCGATGCTGGCACCAGGGTCACCTGAAACACCAAGCTGCGGGCAGCTGATGAAATCATACCAGAAATCCCAGTCGAGACAGCGTCGCTGCATTGACTCAGAGAGTGTAGCCAAAGGAATGTTCAAGAACTCAGAGATGGTGTCCTTTCGGATTGTCACCGCTCCTGCCATAAGATTCTGGAGGGCCTGCTGGAGCACTCTGAACTGCTTGAACGCCGGGTCTGGGTGATGCGAGCCGATCCATTCATGACTGATGAAAACAACCGTGTTCGGATGCCCTGGCTCCCACCTAACCAGCTTGCCTTCCTGCAACAGCTCCTCGTGCGGCAAGAGCGGAGGCTGCAATGTTGCCAGTATCTTGCCCGGCATGAGCCACATGGGGAACTGCATGCGCAGGGCACTGGAGTCACTGGAGGGTATGGAAGGATCGATGTCTGCCGGTGGCTTGCCGATGTAGCCCGAGCATGCAGTCCACATCTTCACCGATCAATGAGCAGGAGCCAGAGTCCAGTAAACCCTCAGATATCGCCAACTGAGGCAATCTCGGCAGGTCCCATCCTAGTGCTTTTGAAAACGCTGCAAATGCACGCAGAGCCTGGCCTGGGGCAAGTTCTTCCAGGGCCTGCTGCTTACTTAGTCAATGTGTGCCATGATGAGTGCCATGATGGTCTGCTTTCAAAGTGTACGGGATAGAGAAGGCCTGCCCATGTGAAATTAGCACTCACAGCAGCGACGACTTTTCCTCAACCGATGCAGCTCCTCTCCTACGTTGCTCAGAGGAGTCATGGGACCTTCAACAGGAAAGACATGTCCATAACAAGCATGTCTGTGTGCGGCGTTGAGGGATCGCAAAGCTGAACTCTAATGCACCGATTGCCTGCTGCAAACATCTTTGCACCGTAAACCCCAATTAAACGGGCCTAAACCCTACTGTCTGCGTGATCAGCACGCCACCTGAAGGCAACAAAGCCCAGGCCACAACAGCCTTCTCCTAGAACCCGACAACCCCATGACAATCCTGCCTCGACGTCTTTGCCGCAAAGGAGTGCACCTCGTGCTGCTTTGACCAGGCATTCTCTTGTTTCTCTAAAGATATCGATGTACCCTTTTTTTGTTTAAGAAAAGGCTCAGCCTAATTCAGGGAAGTTCTTGATGAGGGGAAGGCACTGAGGCGGAAGGATGCTGCAAGCGCAGCCGCGCCTGCTCCACGAAGGCTCGGTTGGAAAGCGCAAAGGTTCCACGTGCTTCGCGCACCTGGCATAGCTCCAAGGAGCGGCCCTGGGAACTTCGCACGAAGTAGACGCCAGAGGAGTTCACGCTCACAGGCTCAGAGCCTTGCTGCTGTTCCCCTACTTATTTCTGAGTCTGGGCTCTAAAGCAGTGGCTTAATGGCTTCGACTCGGAGCCTCTCACAAAAGTCGAGCAGGGCTTTGAAGCGCACCTTCTGCACGGCCTCCTCGGGCAACGCTCCCTCCGCCGCGAGGAAAGCAGCCGCCACCGCCCCGGCACCTTTGCACCGACCACCCAGAACATCCGCACCATGCACGGGCCTTCTAAAGCTTCTTCGTAGCATTCGAATTGTTACATAAGATGAGAATATGACGCTACCAATATGATACTATGATAAGATTGCATTGCCGGTAACACTTTTTTGTATATGATTGAAATGCGACCGGAGGCTTGGGGCGCATGCAACGGAAACACTCCGAGGCCGGTTCTGGTCTCGACCAATCCGGGGCCAGCACGGTTTTCACCCCGCAGGCAATGGATGAGCACCTTCCGGCCTGAGAATCAGGGTTTAGGTTTAGGGTTTAGGGTTTTGGGTTTAGGGTTTAGGGTTTAGGGGTTTGGGGTTTAGGGTTTAGGGTTTAGGGTTTAGGGTTTAGGGTTTAGGGTTTAGGGTTTAGGGTTTAGGGTTTAGGGTTTAGGGTTTACGGTTTCATCTCTGGTTGGATGGGGGTAGAAGGTTCCGAGTTCGGAGACGCAGGTCCTCAAACCTACACGCATCTTCCCTCAGTCCACACAGGTCTGGGGCTTGCTTCCGGCAGACGGTGCTCTCCAGTCTGACGGTTAGTGCAAAGAGAGCACTCCGGCGTGATGGCTCGATTTGGGAACACAGATGATAGTAAACCAGCCCAGCTCCCCAAATAGATCATAACCCCCCTCATAAGGACCCGGGACCGGCAATGTAAGACCCCAATGTAAGAACCCCCCCACCGTGTGATGTTCGGCGCTGGCTATTGCAAGCACAGCTTGTTGCAGATGTGAGGACAGCTTGGAACCTGTATGGCCGAAACGGGTTTTGGGTTTAGGGTTTAGGGTTCAGGGTTTAGGGTTTAGGGTTTTGGGGTTTTGGGTTTTGGGTTTTGGGTTTAGGGTGTAGGGGTCTTGCTGCACATCTCTTCGCAGTTGGTTCCCGGGATGGCCTGCAGCGACCTGATCTCGCAGAAAAGCCACCGCTGCTGGCAGGTGCTGGCCTTAGGGCGGCCACGGTGTAAAGAGAAGATCCTCAACTCCAAAGGGTTTCGGGTTTAGGGTTTCGGGTTTCGGGTTTCGGGTTTAGGGTTTAGGGTTTAGGGTTTCGGGTTTCGGGTTTCGGGTTTAGGGTTTAGGGTTTAGGGTTTAGGGCCTTCGGCATAAGTCTGGGGCTGCCTCTCACATGTCCTACGTTTCATGGAAGCCTGCAACCTGCAGATGCGAACCGCCGCTAGACGTTCTATATACATAGACAAATATATGTCTACATAAAGGGATACAGTAGCGGCACCCCCTAAACCCTAAACCCTAAACCCTAAACGAACACACGCGCTGTGCCGTGGATGCGGCCCATGTCATATGGCTCCAAGCCTGGCACTGCCACCTGCAAGCTTGCAAGAGGGTCCAGGGTTTAGGGTTGAGGGGTTTAGGGTTTAGAGTTTAAGGTTTAGGGTTTAGGGGTTTAGGGGCTTAGGGGTTTAGGGGTTTAGGGGTTTAGGGTCTAGGGTCTAGGGTGTAGGGGTCTCTTTCACCTCGCCATCGATGATGATCGGCTCTGCTCGATCCCGATCTCTAGCCGGAAGCGCGCAGTACCTGCTGACCACTGGCTACTCTTCGAATTCAGGTAGCAGCCCACTCATAGTTCATTAGGAGGGCCGAATCGGTAAGCCACAGGCCAGGCCTGATCCCAGAGATGTCTCCAAGTGCGACGCCACCCGCGTGCGGCAGCACTCTGACTGACGCTTCAATCTCCTTCAGCTTGGCAAGCACACACAGCGTTTAGGGTTTAGGGTTTAGGGTTCAGGGATAGGGTTTCGGGTTTAGGGATATAAATTGTACTCCCTTGTTGGGTACCCATGTATTCATACTTGGCACGCCTGGAAGCGTTTTAGCAGCATCCAGAAACACTGAAACCTTAGGGTGACACGAACCAACTTGAAGGCGACCTTCACACCGCGAGCTTTTTCGGGTTTAGGGTCGAAAAGTTCAGAAATGAAAGACAAGAAGGCCCTAGAATACCCTACATATGATGGCCCGTGTTGGTAGTCTAGCTCAAGATTTAAGCGCAACCTGAGACTTCAAACTTGACATTTGGGGTGGATGTTTGCAGGCGCTTTCTCGATCTTGTGAGCTGCATCCGCAAGTTTCATGTGTGTGTGCTCTTGAGAATGCAAAAAACAACTGGATGCCTGGCATTTTCGAAGCTAGTGCGAAGGACAGCAGCTGGGACGCCCATACTTCCATAGCATACCAGTAGGCTTTAAATAAGCCAAGTCGTCGGCTCGTCTATGTACTTCTTTTAGGAATCAAAAGGCCTGAGTTGTCGAGTTACTGGACTGCAAGTGCTTGAACTGATTTAGTTGCTGTGGTTCGAGATTCTCATGCTCGTTGTACTCACACTCAGTCTGCTGAAGGGCCTGCAATTCTAAATTATTGCAACTTGTTTGCCTGCACCTCGTGGGTGGAAGGTTACGAGCGTTCTGGTCGCTCTGATGATACAAAGGCCTATTCTGACCTGACGGGGTGAAGAGTTCTTCGGTCGATACGGATGTTCCTTTACTTGAAGCTAGATTGAGGTAAAGGAGTACTTCCAAGTCGGAGAGTCAGGAGGGGTGAATGAGAGCACCTCTCAATTCATCAGGTGGATCAGGATTGCTTAAAAAAAACAGCTTCCGCAAACGAAAACCACCTTACTCCCAAAAAAAGGGCCCCCAGAGTTTGCTCCCAAACCCCCACTTTGAAGCTTCCAACACTCTTGGGCTTCCGGGGCCGACGCCGGAAGCCGGGATGCCGCTGCAGCACCGCAAGAGCCGTTGCGGACCTACGCAGCAAAGCAATTCACACCCCCCTTTTCTGGGGACTACAAGTCACTACAACAGCTGCATGGTAAGAGGGATTCAAGAAGTGGTCCCCGTATCTCCGGAGAAGCACGAAAAGAACCTAAAATGCAGAGCCTTGTACAACCAGTCTTCAAGCGCGCAGTTGACCACAGCGGCGACCTGCAACCTCCGCTCAACAGGGGCCCCGGGGAAAACTTCGCACTTCAGAAGGCATGGCCAGGAAAGCAAAGGGCAGAGGAGTGGACGTGTTGTTTCCGAGAAGCACATCTGCACCATCTTCCTCCAAATACAAGATCCCCGCGTGTTGTGCGACCAACGAGAAAGCCAAAAAGCAGCAGTTCTGTCATCTTTGCAGAGATGTTTCGCCTGTGTCCCGACGAGCACGTCGGGGAAGCCAGGCAACGGGCTGGCAGGCAGCAGGCTCAAGCCCTGACAGGCATCTTTTTCAAGCCAGCATGTGCCAGTCAGCCTAGGCCCCGTCGGCACAATCATAACATTGGCCTGCGACAGCTCGAATGACATGCCACATTCATCTGCGCTTCGTGCCAGAATGTGCCATCATGGCATTGCGTCGTACTGCGTCGTACTGCGTCGTATAAGAGCACTTGCTACATGAAGCCAGGGGCGCTCTGCAAGAAGCTGTTCTGTAGCGGTCAAAGAAAGCATGGACTCCATCCTGTGAACCTTTCGACAAACGAAAGAATACCCTGAAGTTGCACATTTCCACAAAGTCCTCCACTTGTGGTTGAGTCAGGCTTGAGAGAAGCACGGAAATCTGCGAAGCACGCAAGCCCGGTGCAGCAAGAAGCCCTCCGTAAAACGTCTACCGGTCGACCGTCACCCCACTGCAACTCACCCGTCCTTTGGCCGATGCGCTGCGACTAAGTCGAACAACGCTGGTGAAACAGGTGCACATGCGCACAAATGCAAGATCCGGCTCCGAAACGGATCGCAGCGAATCGGATTCCAGCCTTGGTCATGGCTTGCCGTAACCTGTCAGCACCCTCGTTAGCTACACATCAAACAGGGAACCCTGGGACAGGAAGCTTTCATGGAAGGATGGCTGAACCAGGCTTGGCTGCATTCCGATCCCCGCTGGCTAACCTTAGTTCAGGGTGTGTGTGTGTGTGTCAACGCCCATGTGCGCGAGGCAGACGTGCACTCTGGGGATCTGACTCTTTTCAGCAAGTCGCCGCACAACCTGTCAACTAAAAAGCTCTAGGCCCTTCACGCCTAATCTGGTCACATTCTAGACACGGCTTGCAAGTGCAATCCTTCTTTTTGCCCATGCTACATCCAGATAGGGGTCTGTGGGGGTCTAGAAGTTTCTTTAAAAGCTGCCGCTTGTGGGCCATCGGAGCAGAGGCTGCGCAAGAATCTTCTTCAGGAAGTATGCATCTCCGATTACAGTAGCTAAGAGGCACTTCTGCTCCACGGTCTGCACGTTATCTACCTGGCAACTCTGCCAAAGACTTGGAGATGTCGTGGCACTTCAGAGCTCCACGGCGATGGCATGACCGCCTCAGAACCCCAGAAGGGTTGCTTCCACAGGCGTCTCATGGAGCAAACAGGGCACCTCCTGTTGGCGTTGGAGGCACCGGCTGTCCTACCAGATTCCAACAGTTCGGAGGTGACAGGTGCCCACGCACTGAACGCGGCTTAACCATGTCCTTTCTTTGCATACTCTTCATAGTTGCGGCTCACCTCGCGCGAACGTCATGGCAGCTTCCATAAAACCGCAGGCAAACATGCCGAATTCTGCCTTCTTCCAGTTGACTATACTCCAGAAGGCCGAAACCTCGGAGGAGGAAGGGGCCGGAAGAGACAGAGAGAATTGCACAGCAAGGTCTTGCAGAAGAGCCACGTAGTCTGCTCGGCGGTTCTGGTACTTCAGGTAATACGCATGCTCCCAAACATCAAGGCCCAAGATGGGGATCATCTTCTCAACCTTGTACTCCAAACCTTCCGCGCCCAGAGCAAACACGCACGAAAGCGCATGAAAGTCTACGAAAGTACATAAAGCGGCCTTCCATCAGCGGGTTGTCCTGCAAAGCCACCATACGCACTGAAACAAAACGATGGAAGAAGCCAAATACCAGAAGATCGCATGCGAACCCTAGCCTGGTTCGCAGTGGAGGTCACGGCCAACGTGCCCTGACATGCACCAACTACACTAGTAGAACCTCGTAATTAGTCCTGCATAGAGGAATTTTCAGTGATATATGCAACTATCTGGGTGTGTATCACTGTATTATCTGTGCCATCCTGTGACCGACGCGTTCATCACTCACAGCAGCATGGATCTCCCTGCTCCACTCCTGGGGGGTGACCCCGAGCCAGGCCCAGCCGCTGCCGAAGCGGCTCATGGCTACCTTCGCAAAAGCCTCCGAAACACGGAAGGGAAAGAGAAGGAAGTCAAAGCAGGAAACCAGCAGTCTGCAAAAACAAACAGCTCCTAAACCCTAAACCGTAGGTCCCAGGCCCTACTATGCCCACAGCACTTCCAGCTAAGAGAAACAGGGTTTAGGGCTTTGGGGTTTAGGGTTTACGCTCCAAGCAGCATGTCTGGCACGAGCGGCCCTAAACACCTAAACTTCGAAAGGCCAAAGCCACCCAGACCCACGAAAGCCTAAACCCTAAAAACCTACAAAAAGCTCTCAAAAGACCAAAAGCCCTAAACCAACCCAGAAGCCCTCAAAAACACCCTCAAGCTCCAACAGAACTCCTGATTCCCCGAAACCCCAGACCCAAAACCCCAAACGCAAAACCCTAAACCCTAAACCCAAACCCTAAAAAACCCTAAACCCTAAGCCCTGACCTCCTTGAGGCCCTCGAGGCTTCCGAACTTATCCTCGATGGCGGCTGCCAGGTCGGGCGAGGGCTCGGATGAGCTGCTGGCCGGTGCGAGGTTCACCTAAGAGTTTATAGGGGTTTAGGGTTTGGGGTTTGGGGTTTAGGGTTTAGGGTTTCGGGGTGCGAGGTTCACCTAAGAGTTTATAGGGGTTTAGGGTTCACCTAAGAGTTTATCGGGGTTTAGGGTTTGGGGTTTGGGGCTCAGGGTTTGGGGTTTAGGGTTTCGGGTTTAGGGTTTAAGGTTTAGGGTCTAGAGCTTATGGCTTAAGGTTCAACATGCAAGTAGGTGACTTGTAAAACAGGACTCCCCCAAACAAACACCAACCAGGAGCTCAGGCAAACCTGCATGGCCAAGGATGCACCATGTGCGGCACATCCCATCCCTCAACCCTGGACCCTAAAACCCAGCACTCCTCTTCGAGTCACCCAGAAGAGCGCATGGTTGTAATGTCCGCCCCCATGGTTGCGGTGTGCAGCTCCTACTTTCACCGCTTCGCTCTGAAGCTTGGTCAGAGCTGCCATGCTTCCTTGGATCTTTGGATGTCTTGGCTTTGCTGAAGGGGAGTTGAGAGTGTTGCGCTTAGGGCTTGGTGGGGGGAGAAAAGGGGGCAGCGAGGGGCGGGGATGTAGAGACGATATCCTGGCATATCCTGGCAAGCTCCTTACCTGCCAGGCGTGCAGGAAAATCTTGATGCCATTTGCATCCAGCTTGCCATCGTTCGCAGATTTGCTTATGGCAGCGTTGAGGCCAGCAACGTAGGCGGCGTGATGCTTCCTAGGCGGACGGAAGTCGGCACTGGCGCAGAAACAGAACCCCCAAAACCTAAACCCAAAACCCTAAACCCTAAACCCTAAACCCTAAACCCTACCCCTAAACCCTAAACCCTAAACCCTAAAGAGCCCCCCCCTTGACTACAGGAACAGCAGGGGGCTTTTTTGGTACCCAGCTTCCCATGATGGATCTTCATGGTCTCGGCATCGATGTGTGGCTCCAACGCATCGTACCTTTGAGCTTCGGCCCGTGAAAGGAGGGCTTTTTTGGGGTGGCTTTTTTTGGGTTTAGTGGGTTTAAAAGGTGAAAGGAAGGCTTTTTTGGGGGGGCTTTTTTTGGGTTTAGTGGGTTTCATAGGTTTGTTTAGGTTTGAGGGTCTACGACTCTACGACTCTACGGCTCTACGAGCTGCCAGGACACTCGTAGGGCAAAGCGGGCAAGGTGAAGACATCGCCGGCATGCAGGCCGCTGGCGGCTAGAGACACCAACCAAAAACGAAGCCCAGCCATGGCCCGGGGAGCCTTTTGAGAACAATGGCTGTGTGTTTGTGCGGCGCCGCCTGGGAATCTCGTCTGCAAGATTCGACCCATAATTGGGAGGTTCATCTGCATGATGGGCCCGCAGTTGCTAAGATGAAGACCCTATAAAGCCATCATACAAGTCAGATTTACCCCAACGAAGTGCAAAAAAGTGCACGAAGGCATGCGGTGCCTCCGCAGCAGCGGTTGCCACGCGATTCTGGACCGACTCCTCCCAGTGCGGGTTGTTCATCCTGGCGAGACAGCTCAAGAGCTGAGACACTTATTAAGAAGGGGTCATTCGGCCGTCCTCAATTGGGTATGTGCAGGTGCATCCCTGTACCTTATGAGCACTTTGATTCCGGAAGGCTATTGAGCATCTTTGCTTCCGGCATTCGCCATCTTGGTGTCCGGACACTCCATACTCGAAGGCAGCCGCAGCTTGATTCAGGAGCTTTTCGCAGAAGTCATTGTTCAGGTAGAAGGCCTTCGGTGGGTCTGCCCAATGCAAAGAAGTTCCCCCTTTGTATCCCTCACGGCCCCACCCCACTCCCACACCCGCGATCTCCGATTTTGGGTTGCGAGGCGCGTCGCGTAGCGTTGAGATTACTCTGTCCAACACAGCTTCTTGAGGCTGAGGCTGTGCAGAGCTCTGGAGATTTGGCGAAGGTCTGAAGCAAGACTTTCTCTGCCTTGCTTTAGGTCGGGTCAACTCAGCTCACCCAATTCTGAGTCAACGCCGTGCCTCGTAGACACTATTGGGCCAAGACGGCTTCCCTGTCTGCACGTTCCACACATCCACACTTGACAGCACACCTAATCGGCTGCCTGCGTCGCATGCACAAGACTACGCTGCCTCGCATGTGATGCTTCACACGCACTCGAAGAATCCGCCGATCCTGTGCAGAGACTGACAACTCAGCAACCACATGAGGTACACACATCCGTGCGGGAGAAGAGCCTCTGCACTCAGATGTCTTTTGTAGTTGGAACACATGTTGTCCGGATCACGTGTGGATACAGGATACTGGACCTGAAAGCAATGTCGGCCAAGGATGAGCTCTTATGAGCCCTTACAAACTTGTGCATGTGGGCAGTCTAGTTCGGTGTCTGAGCTCCCCGCCACAGAGCTGATGCTGTTTCCGGTCCCCAGCTGCCCTTGCAGGGTTGCCTGGTCGAGTGAACGCAGGTCCCTACTGGGAGCAGCGACTCAACTGTGACTCAGGTGACTCAAGGCTAACACGCGCTGCAAACATCGTGTCGAGACGTACACAACGAATCTGCGGGGCTGCTCGTCTGCCCTCTACATCCTGTCCCTCTACATCCTGTCTCTCCAGCCCGCTGTCTGGATGGTCAGGTTGTGATGCTTCTGCGCGATGCGGAGTGGACAGCTTGGCGGCGCTTTCTGTGCGCATGTCCGGAGACACCTCACCTCCAAGAACTCACTTGGAGAACAGCAGAAGCGGCGGACCATTCGGCGGACGGGGGACGCAACAACAGCATCCTCGCCTCAACTTCCCAAGAGGAACTTCTTCAACGCCTCGACATACTTCTCGCTGGAAGAGATGTCATTGTGACCCTTGCCCAGAGTCACGAGCCGTCGTGTTGCAAGCGCTGCCGCGTCACAAAGCCGGCGAGCGTGGGTAACGGGGACAATGGTATCCAGCTCTCCGTGCAAGATCAAGAGCCTACCCATGAAGCCACGAATCTTATCTTCACTTCCCATCACATGAACGAAGCTGCCAAGGTCTGTCTCCGCAAGTAACTGCGGTCCCTGGTCACCTCCCACCGCAGCCTGGACCAATGTCCGGCACAGGTCGCCAGATTGGGAGACGGCGGCCAGAAGCTCTGGGGGTGCAAACCGGCTTCCACCGCCTCCACCCATCCCGCTGCCATCCGCTGGAGGCTCCGGAGGAGGCGCGGCCTCTGGGCCGTGGCTTCCGCACATTGTCGACTCCAGCACAACTCCATCGAAGAGCGTCCCTCGAAGGCCGGCCAGGTGGCAGGCACAGATCCCACCCATGGAGCGGCCAAACAAAGTGAAGCCTCCAGGCCAGGGCCAAGGCAATCCACGGGCTTTAAAGAACTCAGGCAAAGCGTCACAGACACGCTCTGCGTCGACGTTCATCGTGGACAGGGAGGGCCCACTCCCACCGGTTGAGAAGCCGTAGCCACGGAAATCCACGATCAGTGCACTTGCCTCGGCAGCCTGGAGGGGAGCGAAGACATCTGGATCCTTGTAGGTGTCGGCATTCTCGGCATTTCCATGAAAGTACAGTACCAGAGGCTGGGACACCCGAGGAGCAGCGTCTGTCGTCTGCAACAGGAGGCGTACGCCCAGACGAACATCATCGACCGTAGGAATCAAAGCGTCCATTTGTCTCAACCCGGGGCGTAGCTCAGCGACTTCTGGGGCAAAGGCCGCGCTGCTGGGAGCGAAGTGTCCCGAAGCTCCCGTAAACCATGCGGAGATGAGCGCCGCTGCCTCAGGAGATCGCTCTGCCAGTGCTGCAGCCTCGGGCCATCGACCCAAGCAGATCTGCAGAGCCAAGAGCACACGAGCCCCAGCCTCGAAGCCTCCATCCTGCGCCTGCGCCTTTTGCAGTTCTCTTACGCTAAGGTCGAACCTATGCCACTTCCACAGCACCAGGCCTTTGGCCAAGTGCACCCACTTCGCATCGCCGCCGGCGTCCCGGGCGTCCCCGGCGTTTCGGGTGCTCGCAAGGCTTTTCAGGGCTTCGTTCGCCTGCTCCTCCGTGGCCCCGCAGCTCAAGGCTGCTCGGGCCGCAGCCCAGTCCCGGGCTCCGGAAACCAACTCCAGCTCCCCATCGGCAGGCTCGGAGTCCAGCAGCAGGCAAGAATCACCCTGCCTCTTGAAGTGAAAGGGAGTGTCTAAGCCCAAGCCAGTCCAGGTGGGATGTTTCAAGAGCAAGGCCTTCAACTCTGCGATGCTGGGCGCCTTGCTTACTAACACCCGTTGAACGGCGCCGCCTCCCAGGTGTATTGCCATGCTTGCCAAGCTTCCCGCGCTTCCAGCCTTGCTGGCTGGATCTGCCGGTGTTGCAAGGTCCCTCCCGCCGACCTTCAGGCTGATCCAGCCACATGGAGGGCCACAGCCATCCAGGAGTCTGAAATGCAGGCGCTGGCCACGCAACTCCAGTTCCTCCACCAGGGTCCCTGTGAGTAGCCGTGGCAGGATCTGGGACTTCAGCCCTTCTTCTGCCCGCACCACGATCCCACCTCGGTCCGTGCCGCCGACGACCCTCCAAACCCGTGCCATGGCAGGCGGTCCATCTTGAACGGTGTTCAAGAGTTCCGCGCTCGAACTGGGAGGATGATGGAGGATGCAGAGAGGGCCATGGAACAAACAGACGAGCCACCCACCAAAGGTGCAAAGAGTACCTCTTACCAGTCTTATACACGCTGCATCACCTCAGAGAATTGAAACCCCGCTTTACACCGAATCAAGGCCTCAAATGGAGATGTGCCTCAACCTGGCACCTCAAAATTCCAGACACCAGCAGCGTTCAGCCCGGTTGGATGCCTTTCTGCGTGCCTTCCATGCCACTGCGGCTGCCTCATTCATTGGCGGCATGACCTCGAACCGCAGACACTATGTAGCCAGATGCTCATCGCTTCGCCGTTGTCCTATGCAAACTGCTCACTCCTTTCACGTGTAGAGAGAACCAATGACGGAGTTCACAACAACTCGGGCCTTTGAACATCCAAGACTCAAACGCAACAGCCCCTTGTTCCTGATACTTCCGAACTCCTGGACACACTTCTCAACAAAGCTTCTACCCGACAGTTCCAATTGTTGAGAACACAACGACATGCAATCTCATCTGCCTATACAAGTACCTGGACCTGCTGTTTGGTAAGTTTGCAGCCACATGCTTGCCCACGGCATGCAGCGAGTCGAACTTGCGATTGACCCAGGGGCCGCCCTGGGCTCAGGACCGACTTCGGATGGCTATCTCGGTCACCGCGCCGAGGGCCCGGCCGGCTGGGCCCCCAGGACAGGTGAGGAAGCCGAAGCGGTCAAGCCCTGCAGGAAACGCAAGAGGCCAACAGACGCGGTGAAGAAGCTAACACAAGGCGCCGTCGAGCAACAGCCAGGCCTGCACACTCGCCATGCGCCCCAAGAGCCCCGAAGAGCCCCAAGAGCCTGGCCCGACCGGGGCATTTGATACCCTTCGAGCCCGAAGTTCAACACCTGTTCACAAGCAGCATCGGCAGAGACGGCTTTGGAAGGCTTCGTCTGAGTGCAATCGCGACCGCGAAGCGCGACTTTTTTCGTTCGCTCACGAGGTCTGGGCTGCCTTTTGTGGGGCCTCTTGCTTCTAGCTCATCAAGGCCACTCGAAAGGAACCAAGCAGACCCTAAACCCCCAAAAACCATGAACCCAAAGATTTGAACTCTGCAAACACTAAGCGTTTGAGTCCTAACTACTCTACTCTAAGACCTTTGCCCGCTCTTGGGTCCTGGCCCTTGGTGCCACTCAGCACCGCGCAAGGGTCCAGTCTGCGGTCTGCCTTCCCCCTCAAATGCTGTACACAAAGCATTCGGGCGAGTCTTGATTTTGTCCAAAGGCCCGGGACTCTTAAATCAAGCTTGGGCGGAAAACTTGAGTCCCTGAGCGTGCAAACGGCATGTCATAGTGCGACTTACGATATCTTCGTCTTAGTATCTTCGCATAGGGAGCAACATGAACATGCCTTCCCGGAAGTTGCAACTCGAAGATGACCGGCACAGGCTCAGCGCAGGATGCCTGGCCAGTCCAAGGAAAGGTAGGGCTCGGCGCCTGGCTCCTGAGCAGAACTTTCAGGGCTTCGGAGTCTCAGGGCCGTTTCGTGCTCTGCAGGGTTTCGTTTATCTCCGGCACCTGGAAAATAGCTATTGGGGACTCTTCTAGAACCCTCAACCCTCAACCCTCAACCAAAAAACTCCGGCGTGAAACCTCGAGGCCCCAGGCCCGAGGCTGCACGGGCTGCTTCGAAGATTGGGCGGTTTAGGCGTGTTGAGAATGTGACGGGTTTCAGCACCTCCAGGGTTTGGGGTTTAGGGTTTAGGGGGTTTAGGGCTGGCGGAGCTTCTGCCGCGTCTGCTTCTGAGGTGAGCCCTAGAGAGAGGGGCGCAATACAGACCATGATATGTACCCAGCAAAGGGCCCATAGCTTAGTACTTTCAGAACCTTTTGAAACCCTCCGCGGTTATCGGCTGCTGCGTCGCATGCCCAATGGTGCTACACTGTCAAAGAGACGTCTTCTGCCCAAGCTGCACAGAATTCACACCCTGTTCCACGTCACCTTCCATGCCTCTAAGACCATCTTCTTTTTTTGACACTGGCAGATGCTTGTCTGTATCTTCGTCGGAAGGAAGAACTGCTGCCAAGCTGCACCGGAGTATGAGAAAGACGGCGGCGACTTCTCAATCTCCTCTGCCAGGTCGATCAGCTCCCCCTCTTTGCCTTCACTCCTTGGTGGAAGCATCTGCAAGTCCGTATCCACTTGCGCCAGGAACTCTGACAAAAGCAAGAACGGTGCAGACTATCGAGCCAAGCTGCAGATATCGGAGCTTAGATGCACAGGGGCACAGGCTTGTCAACTGCTGCAAGAATGCCAGATTACTCAACAAGAGCCTTCTTCGCTCGTTTCACTATAACATTATTCTACGCATAAACTGTTACAGTATTACACTATTACATTATTACATGAGTGCATTCTTACATTCTTACACTCTTACATTCTTACATTCTTACATTCTTACATTCTTACATTCTTACATTCTTACATTCTTACATTCTTACATTCTTACATTCTTACATTCTTACATTCTTACGTTTTTACATTCTTACATTCCTACATTACATTATTACATTCTTACACTACTACATGCTTACATTGTTCTTGTAGTACATTATGACATTATGGCATTATGACGTTATGACATTATTCTATTGTTCTACTATTCGACTATGCTATTGTTATATTTTCAATTGTTCTATTGGTCGATTGCTTCAGTACTTTAATGTTCTATTGTTCTGCTTCTCTGTGATTCTGCTATTCTTTGTCTATGTTGGTTTATAAGCATATTTTATTTTGCTAGATTTTCTTGTTCCTGTATATTTTTAATTGTCAGAACATAAACATATGATGCAAAAGCATAATACCTTGATATAGCAATACTATGGTATTCTAGTATTCGTATGTGATTGTACTACGATTGCATTTTCGTACTTATATTTTCTTATGATATGAACGTCTGCATGTTTATATTTTATACGTTTTGTTAAGTGGTTTGTCTAGATTGCTTGTATTTTATTTGTATGACCATGTTATGGTATTATTGTATTATTGAGTTTTTTGCATGAGTGCATTATTGCACTGTTGTACCTTTGTTCTAGTGATTATTGCATTTTTTGATTGTGTACATTTTTTGCCTCGTTTCTGTGTTTGGCATTATTGAATTATTCGGTTGTTTCAATATAGTGTTATTGCATGTTCAATGTATATACTATTGCATTATTGTAATATTGTATTCTTGTATTATTGAATTCTTGTATTATTGTATTATTGTATTTTTGCATTACTGTATTATTGCATTATTGTATTATTGTATTATTGTATTATTGTATTATTGTATTATTGTATTATTGTATTATTGTATTATTGTTTTGTTTTATATTGTATTGTTGTATTATTGTATTATTGAGTTTTTGTATTCTTGTATTCTTGTATTATTGTATTATTGTATTCTTGTATTCTTGTATTATTGTATTATCGTATTATTGTATTATTGTATTATTGTATTATTGTACTATTGTATTATTGTATTATTGTATTATTGTAATATTGTATTGTTGTATTATTGTATTGTTGCATTACTGCGTTATTGTATTCTTGTATTCTTGTATTCTTGTATTATTGTATTATTGTAGAATTGTATTATTGTATTATTGTATTCTTTTTTTCTTGTATTATTGCATTCTTGTAGAATTGTATTATTGTATTGTTGTATTGTTGTATTGTTGTAATGTTGTATTATTGTACTATTGTATTATTGTATTATTGTATTATTGTATTACTGTATTATTGTATTATTGTATTATTGTATTATTGTATTATTGAGTTTTTGTATTCTTGTATTCTTGTATTCTTGTATTATTGTATTATTGTATTCTTGTATTCTTGTATTATTGTATTATTGTATTATTGTATTATTGTATTATTGTATTATTGTAATATTGTAATACTGTATTATTGTATCATTGGAATACTGTAATATTGTAATGTTGTAATGTTGCATTATTGTATTATCGTATTATTGTATTATTGTATTATTGTATTATTGTATTATTGTATTATTGTATTATTGTATTATTGTATTATTGTATTATTGTATTATCGTGTTATTGTATTATTGTATTCTTGCATTATTGTATTATTGTACTATTGTATTATTGTACTATAGATTTTTGGAGGATTTATTCAAATATCCAGAATTTATCAAATCCTTCAAAATTTGAATTCCGAAAATTACAGAGATTTTGAATCGATATCCAAAAATTCCCAGACCTTCAAAATTTGATTATCTTGTTGTATTGCCGATTACTGTACTACTGTCATATTGTATTTGTATTCTTGCAATATCGCAATTTTGTATGATTACATCATAATTTAATTGTATTACTGTGTCAATATCTTTATGCAACTCCAGTGTCTTGTGCTCAGTCACAGTTGGTGTGCGTTGCGTACTCTCCCATTACTCTCCCAGGCCATATCTCGTACTTCCGCTAACCACCCCTCCCGTGCCGCACGCTCGCAGGTTTGACCTGTTGACTTGCGAAACCACGCTGGAAAAAGCACTGAGTTTATTTGGGCGCTGGCTGTTCCGACTCTCTTTACTAAGATTTTCTTGCATCTCTGTCTTCTATCTCTTTCTTTCTGTACCAAGGGGTCTTGGAAGCCTTCTCGCAGGCTTTGCAAACCAGCTGAAGTGCTCAGAGCAGTGCAATCGAGATGCTTGCAGCAGGAACGTCATCTTCTTGGTCAGCTTAGGCTGCTTCTCCCCTTCGACAAACTCATAGACAGATGCCTCCAGGAAGCCGCACATGCTGACCGCCGCGACATACTGGTTTGGGGTGCAAACCTTCAGGCTCTTCCCGCCTTCTGGTAAATTTCTTCGTCCGTCATTCCCCTCTCCCTCAGCTCCTGCGCGCACTGCGCGGGCTCCAGAAAACACATGCCTGCATGCTGTAAGCAGTCCGGCTACGCAGCAAACCAGCGTATCCCAAGCAACGACTCATCGGCATCGGTCATTCATGAGGAGATGCTCGGCCCGCGCAAATCGCATCTGCCAACATGGTCTTGGCAAAAGATATCAAAAAAAAACAAACATCTCACGGGTAAAATCCAATCACACAAAACCACAGCAAGTTCCCAAGCGCCTCTTGTTCGGCCATTTTGTAGTCATTGGGGTTCCTGAGCTGCGAAGAAAAATGCTGCAGCTGCTGCGGACTGCCAGTTTCCAGTTGAGTCGCCAGTTCGGGTTCTCCTTGTAGCCAAACTCCGTGAAATAGCCCTCCTTTTGCCACCACCACCTTGGGTGCATGTAAGGTGCTGGAAACATGTTGAAGCAGCGTTTAAATTTCTGTTTTTGGTGAGTGTATATGAGGTTCTTTTGAATATTGGTGAGTGTATACATTGGGGTGTCCTTTTGGGGGTACAAGAAATATAAACCCTACTTGTGCCAACTCCCGCCCTCTCAGATGTCCCCCAAGTTGGGACATGCCACTTGTTCATCATGGAGTCCTTCCACTCGTCCGAGCCCCTGATCACCTCTTTGTGGGACCCTGTGACAGAGATTCGCCTGCCAGGCTCCGCTTCGCGAGCAAGTCAGCTACAGGTCTGTGACTATGTGGTGCACAAGGCAGCCTGGCTGACAAAGCCGGCTCACGCTGGGTTGGACTGACGCCAACGAAGTCCAGCGTCTTCTGCAAGCCTCTTTTCACGGAAATATTTTGCACGGAGACATGCCCGCGTAGGTGCTTCGAGGCAGGCGCTGCAAGCCAGCCATGCAGCAGCTGCGAGCAGGAGCAGGATCGGACCTGTGGACCCCCATCAAACGATCAAAGCAAAAAGTGAGACAGCAAGCCTTTTCGTGCAGCAGAGTCTTCTGTCATGCGGCAAAGCGGCGCTTGTAGATATTCCCGTGCGACATGGTGGACGAAAGGGTGTTCGAGAGCAGCCCGTGCGCTTGAGCCAAAAGGAGAGAAACTGACATCCCTCGGATTCCTTGGCCACGGAGGACTTCTGCATGAAACGAACCATGGTATCTGCCACATGCTGTCCACATGCTTTTGGCTATGAACCAGCCGCTGCAAGTCTTTCGGTGCCTGTTTCACACACCCCTCTCCCTTTGGAGGACGAGCACTGGCACGGGCACCATAGAAGAACCGACCCACTGCTTAGGGTGTGGGGTGCTGACCTTTAAGACACATACTTCTGCACATCATCGCAGCCTTTGGGTGCAAGGGCCACCTCACGAGGGTTGCACTGTACCCGGCTTGTTGCTCACGCTGATCGATCTGAACTCATCCTGGCAAGATAAGGCTTGGGGCATAGGGTTTCGGGTTAGAGTAGGGTTAAGGTTTAAGGTCTAGAAAACCCTAAACCCTCAACCCTAAACCCTGAACTGCTCTTCGTTGGGACATGCCAGTCCTCGGTCATCACAGGGGCGCTGTCGTCCTCCAGCTCTGCTGACGGTGGCGGGGGCGGATCTTTGCCATCCTGCCCCACCCAGTGGCATGAACAAAAAAAACAATAGATAGATTTGTTTCAATATAGGTATGTAGATATATGGATATATAGAGATATACAGGCACACAGACATGTAGAAAGGTAGATAGGTAGATAGATGGATAGATAGATCGTATCAACACAGAGAGACATGATATAATGATATATAGATTTGATGATTTAATGGCATAATGATATAATGATATAATGATATAATGATATAATGATGACATGATATAATGATATATATCATGATATAATGATATAACGAAATAATGATAGAACGATATAATGATATAATGATATAATGATATAATGATATAATGATATAAAGTAGAATGATATGATGATATAATGACATAATGACATACTGATACAATGGTACAATGGTATAACGGTATAATGATATAATGATATAATGTATGATGATATGATGATATGATGATATGATGATATGATGATATGATGATATGATGATATGATGATATGATGATATGATGATATGATGATATGATGAGATGATGATGTGATGATATGATGGTTTTATGATGTACTGAAATAGTGATGTACTGATTTAGTGATACAATGATACAATGATATAATGATATAGTGATACAATGATATAATGAGACCATGGTATATTGATATAATGACATAATGATACAATGAAATAATGATGTAATGATGTAATGATGTAATGATGTAATGATGTAATGATATCATGATATAAGGAGAAAATGATATAACGATACAATGATGCACAGAAATGTCTCAAGCTTACCACATGAAAGCTCTCTGTCTTTTCGGGAGGGCCCAAGAAGGAAACCTGAGTTGGAGAACTGCCACGACAGCATCCTGATCCCCAGTATTGCGCAGCTGACTTGTCCGGTTTCCTGTGCCACATGCACACACACACACACATGCATGCATACGCAAACGCATACGCACCTTGGACGCAGAAAGAGAAAGAGAGAGAAAGAGAGAGAAAGAGAGAGAAAGAGAGAGAAAGAGAAAGACCAAGAGAGACTGACAGAGACCAGGAAACGACAGCCAAGAAATGAAACCCATCACCCCTTTTGGGCCCTCGGTGGGGGAGGCTGCTAGTCTTGCAAAGGGTTGAGCTTCAATGCTCATGCCACTTTTTACACCAATGGGACTTGCGCAAGCCCTACATCCATGTGCGGCTACTCTTCAACTTCAGTTCGGATGGAAACATGTAAAGATGGCTGCTGGCACCATGGATGATGATGATGATCATGATGATGATGATGATGATACTGTGTTCCTGCTTCCTCTTCAGAAAAAACTCTTCCTTACATCACAATTGTCTGCCTCCAGAACGCCGCACTGGACGATTCGGATGGGAACAGCTGGGCGTCCGACCTCAGCGGGCGCGACCGGACGCAACCAAGATTGAGAGAACTACATGAGCGTACACATGCATAAAGAGAGGCAGGCTTAAAAACGATCATGTGCACTTCAAGAGACTCTGGTGCCCAACTCGCCGATCTCCCTTACCACTCGCATGCCTCTCAGAGGCTTCAAGTTCGAAACTAAGGGTTTAGGGTTTAGGGTTTAGGGTTTAGGGTTTAGGGTTTAGGGTTTAGGGTTTAGGGTTTAGGGTTTAGGGTTTAGGGTTTAGGGTTTAGGGTTTAGGGTTTAGGGTTTAGGGTTTAGGGTTCTAGGTTTCTAGGTTTCTAGGGTTTAGGGTTTAGGGTTTAGGGTTTAGGGTTTAGGGTTTAGGATCAAATATTTGCCCATTTGCCCCAGCCTTTCATCACCGTGCCAAAAACAACATGGTGGTTGGTGAAGGCCTTCTGCTGCCTTAGGGTTTCGGACGAGTGCAGAGAGCGAACTGAAATGTGAACTCTGCTCGAATACAATAACAACATAGTCAGAAGAATAAACATGATTATAATACAAATATAATGATAATACGAATACCATTAATAGGTAACATAACGATGCGCCCATGAGAGTCCAAGATCTGGGCGACAAGGTGATCATCCAAATGGAGGAGTTGGTGTTCTTACCCCAATTGCACATGGCCTTGACTGCGAACGAGACCAAAGCATTCAGCCCCATAGTGTTCTGAGGTCACTCGCCAGATCCCCGTCACGCAGGAAACTCATCTCAAAGTTCTCGTCCGGAAACGCCTCTTTCAGGAAGCAGATGCAGGAAAACTCTGCAAGGCCTCTTGGGGGAAAAGCACGAAGTGCCTCTCCATAGATGCTCAGTCCCCGAGTTCTCCCTGTGCCGTCCAAAACATCACCACCTGCAATTGGGGGAATTGGGGGAAGGGGGCCCTCTTTTGGAAGTTCCGATTATCAGAATCCCCCAAATGCCATTTGGAACATCTACATCTAGCGTTGTCTCAAGGCGGAGACTGCACTGGCCTGCGATGGCACATCCCGACTTGATCATGTGAATGTTTGTGTTCTGGTAACCTGGCACCCCGCGTGCACGACTTGAATGATCGCGCATCTGCCCTATGTGTGTGTGTGCGCCTTGACACAAGAACACGGCAAAAAACATGGAAGGAGCGCCAATAATGCGCTCCTTTATCCGGTAACCTTTGCCTGCAAGCATTCATGTTTCTTTGCTCAGAGGCTCCAGCTTTGTCAGCTGAGCGCAGCGCAAAGCTGAACGAAATTCTCACATGTCAAAGGGACCTCGGGGCTCTGGCAACGCCAGGTTGTTGAGAAAAGGAATCTGCCGCGCTGTTGCCTGTGATTGGATTTGGTTTTGGCTCGTCATCCATCACTCTGGGACACTCACGGTGTCTGAATACAGCCCAAGAATGACTCGTCCCGCATATCGATTGCCGATGCCGATGTCCAAGTAGCACCTTGAAACACCGCAATGCGTTTCCGCCAACGTCATCGCAGCCTCACTCCGAGTCTCAAACTTGTCCCTGACCATCTTCTCGTATGACCTTATTCGGAAAATCCACTGCAACAAAGGGGCTGTTGGCACAATAGGTCGGAGCAACCGTTGTTCCAGAACTGCACAAGACATGCTTTTTGAGCGCAGAAAGCTTTCTGAAGCGAGGGTGGTATCGCTTGCAACATGCGGCAATCTAGCTGCCTGAACAGCTATGTGTCTGGAATTTCTGCGGGCCAGAACGGCTCAGAACACTCCAGGCAAACCAGCAAGAAACACTTTTAAAAAGATTTCGTGTTTCAGCCCGGTCTCAGTGGCCTCAAGCGAGTGGTGTCCGAAGAGCTCCGCTGGCTCTGCTCGTTATTGAGCCCGCAGAGGGGCGGGCTATCATTTCGATTCGTCGCCGAATCCGTCGCCAAATCTTGATGCCACTTGGAAGCCAAACAAAGCAAAGAAGAGCCAGCCGGCGAAGGAAGTTGCTACCCACTGGTTCTCCTCTGAAACTTCAGATCGTGCGCTCAAGAATGTAATTACACTAAGCTTCTGCTGAACCTTCCACCTCAGCAAGCACATCGTTTCATGAAAGCTGCGTTGCTGCTTACAGAAACGAAAAAGGCCGCTGGTCCTCATCAAAGGCTGAATAAGAGCCCGGGAAGGGCGAGTAGTCCTTAGATGATCCAGGAACATCCCTCGCCACTGTCTCCCCCAACTGTCCGTACTTGCAGCCCAAAGTCGTCAGCTTTTGCTGTGATCTCACCAACAAACCAGCCAGCTGTTCCCAAAGCAACCGGGACGTGGGCTTCGGCTTGTGTCCTGCAAAGTCTAGAGAGCTACTCCAAGGTTTACGGTCCCGCATCTTTTGACAGAAAATGTGGTAGAACCCAGCTCAAGACGCCCAACAAAAAAGGCTACGACCCCGAGCTCCTCGGCAGGTCCTTCCATGGAGCAAGAAAGCCAGGCGAGCACATCCTCGAGGCTGCAGCCAGAATTGCCTTTCGTGCGCGGTGCTTCTCGTGTGGCTGCACATGATGCCAGGCAACTCATGCACATATGTGACACCCTCCGAACAGTATGTTGCTACACTTCGTGATGGAAAAAATGTCTGGCAAGTAGATGGGCTGATGCTTGCAACAAGTCAGGTGAGCGGCAATCAGGGCAAGTGTTCGCCCTTTCCGAGCACCCATGTCGACCGCAACGCCCGTTAAGAAACAAAACTTTGTGATTGTCAGCCGTGGGGCTTGACGGATAAAAGCGGCGGTCCGGTGGCATTCCCAGAACGCATGCAAGCCACAAGATCAACTCCACAGCAAGTTTGCCAAGAGCAGCACAAAGCAGACTGAGGACCTTACTTCGCTTGTCTCTCTGTATCATAATGGTCCTTGGTTCGCTGTGCATCTTGCCTGAACTAGACAGGCTGACGGCACATCACACGATTCCGCTTCTTCTGTATGCCATGGAGCATAAACAAAGTATGCTGGGATGCAACCGCCGATCCCAACGGCCGCCTGGCACATGTGCTGGGGTCCCTAAGACACGCCCGGCTAATCATCGAGCTGTCACAGCCATGGAAACCATGCGGATTTTGAAGGCTCTCGCTTGTTGACCTGCATTCCTGCAGGATATCAGCGTGTCAGCCAATTGCCAACGTGCCAGGGCAACAGGCCCAACCCATCTAAATTGATTCGCAGCTGACCTGTGCAAGTTGATTGTCAGAAGCAGGTGCAAACAAAGCACAAGCAGTAGTAGGTCAAGATCCCAACCCGATTTGGCGGGCTGCATTGCCGAACATGGCAAGCTATCTCAACAGCTTGCGAAAAAATGTAGGCATTATTTCTTGTGCTCGTTTGGACTGTGCAAAAAAACGCATTGCCTCGTTTGTTCTCATGCTGTTCGGAAGCGCCCCGCCCCAAGCTGCCCCAACAAAACCAAACAATCAATGAAGTAATGATTGCACAGGCTTGTTTCTGTCAGGCTCTACTTGTGCAGCTGCTGATCAAACCCCTTTGGAAAATTCGATCGCCTGAGCCAACACATCTGCAGTGTCATGCCCCACCCCTTTCTCGGTGTGCCCACACCTCCCTCAACGGATATCATGCTGCCACATGCTGCCACAACATCACTCTCCGCCTCCACAACCCTCCCCCTCCATTGGGTGTCTCTCAACCCCAGTCAACCTGATATCAAGCTCCGTTCCCCTGTCCACGCCCTCCCCACGCCCTCCGAATCAACCGCATCTCGTGCTATCCCCCCTTGTCCACCAGTCGAGCCACCAGGCTGTCGTTTCAGAGGCCAAAATCTGGTTTGGAGGGCCGTGGAGGCTTTCAGACGAAGAGTTGAGGATGTTTCTGGCAGGGATTTTAGTTATTTAGATGTAGGACTTGGGATCAGCGCCCGGTCAAGAGGTTTCCCGCGAAGACCGTTCCAGTTCCCTTGCTCGCAGGCGAAACTCCTGGCCAGGAGCGCAGAGCGACAATTTCATCCCGGTCGCTACCAAGTCCCTCACTGACCTCTGGTTCACCGAAGGCGCTGGCGATCGACCTGGTAGAACGCAGCAGGCCAAGCAATCCCTCAAACAAGTTCATGCTGTGTTTCACCAAGTATGTACTAATTTAGATAGAGAACAGGTGTGTATATATATATATACATATACATATATACGTACATACGTATATACGTATATACGTATATACATATATACATATATACATATATACATATATACATATATACATATATACATATATACATATATACATATATACATATATACATATATACATATATACATATATACATATATATATATATACATATATACATACATACATATATATATATATATATGCAGGCTATACATTGAATTATGGAGCTGGATGCAGCCTCAGCAGCTCGCAAGCCTTGAGCATGACCCAAATGCAACCCCCCATGCTTGTTCGGTCAGGTTCACCGCGCCCACATCACAGACGCGTTCACTTGCGGGATGCACCCCGACAAGAGTAGCTGACGAAAATAAAACCTCTAAATCCTGCAAGTTGGCCTGGTCGCTTAATGTCGCTTGTGGAACATTTAGGCCGCAGGTTATAATCTGGCTTCAATATGGGGTCTTCAAATTTGACCCTTGATGCTGCATGGCACGCCGGCCGGAAACAAAAAAGAGAGTGCTTCCTCTCTCGGACCTTCTCAGTACGCTCTGCAAGCACATAGGCGGCGCAGGTTGTCGCCCCGAACCTCCGCATCGCAGTCGTTCAGGCTCTGGCTGGCAGGCCGGCAGGTGTTCTCATCGTGGCCCACTAGCAGCGGGACGCCCTGTGAATTCTCCAAGGGTGCGACGAAGCTCTGGCATGGGCGTCCGGCCCACTCCATAGCCAGCTTCAGCTTGATCTGCGACGTCAGAGCCTTCATCTTCTCCAGGTCACATCCGCCTTGCAGCGTGGGTTGAGTTTGGGGGGGCCCCTCTGCAAGCTCCAGGAAATTCAAAACATTTCTCCAGGGCGTGAATGGGTAGGAGCGCCTAGGAAGCCATTGCGCGGACAGATGTGCTCGGTGCATGTTTCTCCGGGAGAGCCTCGAGTGCACCAGTGGCCAAAAGCACTCAAGGGTCCGAAAAGTCCCGCCCGGAATCCCAGCCCGGCCCAGCCTATGCGCCAGTGCACTTCCGGGGCCTGAGGCACAAGAGGCAAAGACCGCCAAGGCACACCCTAACAAAACAAAAGGGGCATGAAGTGACTCTCGGCCTCCGGCCTCTTTGATGCAGGCACAAAGGGTCGCATGCCGATCATCGGCAGTGACCCGTGCGTCGCACTCGATTGCGGACGCGGGCGTTCCCGGCACGAGAGGGCAACAGTCACCATATTCACTTCGGGTGTCTTTGTCAAAGATATAGAAGGGCGTGCCAGGGTAAGTGCGGGGGGGTGGAAATTCGAGGTGTCGCACTTGTAACTCGTGGGCTTCGCCCATGTAAAAGCCTGGGCCACCGCCTCATTTGAGTCTATCGTCGCCATCTTCTCTTTGTCGCAGCCACCTTCAGAGCAGAAACAGGCATTCACAAGAGAAAGCTGGCCCGAAACGGGCACATAAAAGCATCACAAAAAGACCCGTCTGAAAGCCCTTCTTCGGTGCCTGTGTATCCATTTTTGTAGCACACCGTGCTGCATGGTACACCATACTTCCCACTAAAGCTGGTGCCGGTGGTGTCATCTTCTACACCTCGCAGCAGGCTGTTGTGGTGGGGTTCAGGGGTCTTAGGGGTCTTGGTGCGGTTTGAGGATTCTTCAGGGGCACCGTAAGAGCCCCACAGTTGGGGGCCCTACATGCTTTGAACCGTCTTATGCATAAGGGGCCCAATGGGTCCATGTTCACCTTAGGGCGGCGGCAGAGGGCCTATGAACCATCCCATGGACCGAACGCGGTTCGATTCTTCAGCTGCAAGCTTCTCCTCAGGAGCAATGTGTGGTTTTTGAAGCCCTTCTGAAGCTAGGAATGTCTTGGGGATTCTTAAAGCTGTGAGTCAGCAATTGCCCATCTTCGCCTCTTCGAGCCCTTCTTTAGAATAGAAGTATCCGTATCCATAACTGGGTACACTATCTCTACCTGTCTCTATACTTAATCCCTGTTCCCCTAGGAAGAAAAAAGGATCCTTTTTGTTCATATATAAGAAAGCTCATAACCCAAAAAGTAAAAAGGATCCCTAACACTGATCTAGTAATCTAGTATACATAGATCGTAGGTTCCTGAGCTCCTGCTTCAAGAGGCCCATTTTGCAGCTTCCCCCCCTCCCCCCCCCCCTCCTCGCCATTAACTTCTGCCTTGAAAACATGGTGGGGTCCTTATGGCCTTGGGAGGTCATAAGTGTGTTTTCAGGGCGGTGTGTTTCCCAAGGCCAAGGAAAAGCGTCGCTTCACGGCTGAGAAGGGAAGGGTTGTGCTTGGGCTTGGGTGCATCACACACTGTATTGAAATCTGCCGAGGGCTCGGGCCGACGTTGTATTGTGAGAACAGGCACCCCCAGGGGTACCAACCAGCAGTTCAAGCCCAGCACGCGCCACCCCCCTTTCGGCCCCCCCCTCCCCGCCCTTCCAACCCCCACCCCCCCCGCTGCTTCCCCGCCCCTCCCTCTGCCCCTCCCCCAGCGACTTGGGCGCTGTGGAATCACCATGCTCACGCAGATGCGCTGGGCCGGGCCGAGGCGGGTCGCGTAGCGTTAAAATTAAGAGGCCGTCGAGCGTCTTCACGACGGCGGGCTGCCTCCTGCTCTTCTTGCAATCGGCGTCGCACTGTCTCGCGCAAACTCGCAAGACCGGCAGGATCTTGACAAAAGCCTTGCCAGTCAAAGCCCTGCACGATCGATTCGTTGGATTCGATGATCAAGGATGGGAGGAACTCCTCCAACCATTCTGTGCACAAGAGTAGCTTCAGTCGATCACTGGGCATCCAGGTCCACACGCCAAGACAGCGGTCGACTTCCCTGTCGATGATGCGCCAGTTGGAATTAAAGCTGCTGTCCAAGCTTCGCCTCCAGTCTCCCGGTGAGGTGCCCGATGCGCCGCCTTTCCATTCCTGCACTACGCTGACCGTGGAATGTCGAAAGGCCTCCTGGTTGATGTCGCGGGCGGCGTCCGTGCTTCCCTCCTGCGTTTCTTCAGCACGTGACCGCCCTCCGGATCCAGTGGCAGCAAATTGCTTGTAGGCGCCTGAGGCAGATGCCGAGTAAGCCCTGCTTTCGGCTTCAAACAAAGCGTTTGACAAAATGTTGCTCATGTCGAGCAAGCTGAAGGTGGAGTTGCTCTGCATGCTGGCGGTGAGCTTCCACCAACCACCGAGGAGAACGTGCGGACAGACGTGTGTCCCGAAGTGCCAGAACAAGGAATGGACCGCCATCACTAAATCGGGCCTTCGTTTCCTCAGGTTGTCAATCTCCTCACGGGCGGTGCCGGAATCGGATGAGTTGGCCGTGGAATTGGTGGCCTGCAATTGGACGCCTGCAACGCCAGTGTCATTCTGGGCGGTGCCATACGTCTGCGGGATAAACGGTGCCTCCACTCTGAAATGCTCTGGGGGCAGCGTTACATTCTCCTCGCTCTCCCTGCTCAAAGCAAACGCATTGTTGATGCCGCGGGTCGAGGTCACAGCTGTGAGCAGGGCTGCCTGGAGGTAACCCCGGACTGCCCAGTACTCGAGCTTTTGGAAGGCGTCTTTGAGCAGCGTCTGTTCGGTCGGTGTGAGGATGATGTCGACAGCTAAGTTCTGAAAGACGTTCACCCCTGTGCTTTTGCTAGGCTTCTTGAAGATCACAGCAACATCTTGTTGAACTGGGCCGGCAAACGACTGCGCAGCATTTCTGAGAGCCAACTTGAGCCTGTCAGCCAAGTCCGGATCGGTCTTCATCGTTTGTTCCTTCACATTTGCGACAATGAAGGAGATATAGATGACCTGACATCACGTTCAAGTTGCCCCCCCCCCCCCCCCCCCCCCCCCGCCCGCGGCGGATGCGGCTTGGGGCTTAAGGGGGCTGATATTGGGAAATCCTAGGGCTACCTGTTGTCGCTTTCCCTTGCGTGGCGTGTGTGGGATTGAAAAATCTGTCCCATCCCTGTGAGCACACCCACCTGGGTCTGCGCGATGGTTGGCGAAGTACCCAGGTCCGGCGGGTTGCCTGCGTTGGGCCTCGGAGCACACGCATCGTCCGCCTTGTCCTGTGGATCCATGCAAAAGATGTCCACAAGGCCTGGCGGAATCAGGATGTTGCCAACTCTGTGTATCAGCTAAAACTCCTACAACCCATTCCTCATGACCAAAAACCCTTCCTGATACTTCTTGCTTGAAAACATGACTCCGACCTTGCATTTCACTTTCGAAACGCTGTGAGGGAGTAATCATGTTCTCGGAGAGCTCGATGAGAAGCCTCGGCTCCAATCGGTATAGCGTCCTGAAGAGGCTGGCTACCTTAGCCTGCATTCTCGCCGTAGTTCTGTCCTGCTCTCTACTGGCTCTGCCATTGGTCTCGGTGTCAGTGTAGGAGACTGAAGCAGAGAAGAAGGGGCCAAAACCTGCGGCACCGCCGCCAGTGGTCGTGCGGCTCTCGAAGAAGCTCCGGCCAAAGGTATTGAAGCTCGTACTAGCCCTCTGTGAGTCGGAGGCGCTCTCTGTTTCGAAGGTGAACTCACTGGCAGTCGCATCCGGTGCATAGGCCACCAAAGAGGAAAGCACGGACTCAGACCTTAGGGCCTATTGGGTTCAAGGATTCGGACTAGGGTTCAGGTGTGGAGGGGTCAGGGTCCCGGGTGTAAGTCTTTAGACAGCTGCTTGCACCAATTAAACCACCAAGTACGACTTTATGATAAAAGTTCTGAGCTGGCGTAGTCTCATCCCGAAGTGATGTGAAGCCTTCATGCTGTTTGATCCCGCTACACTCTTGGTTTGTTGAGGAAACGGATGAAGGGTGCTTCAACAATGTAGGGGCCGCACAAGGCTGCAGCAGCTGGCGTCAGCTGCACAACTTGCTCAAAGGAAGCTGGGCGCAGGCCATCTCCAATCAGCCTGTCATGGTCTGGAATTAGAACTGCTACTCCGGCGCAGGCCTAGACCTTCCAATCGCAATGGGACCTTAGCGCGCCTGATGCCATGCATGACCTGAGCATAATTGATCAGCTCTACGATCGACAGGCGTTGTCCATTCACGAAGCCGCCAGAAGAGCTGGCCAGCGCATCCAGCCGGCTGCTTTCGACAGCAAGATTGGCTTCTGAAACCTGCAACTCAGCAAGGGCTTCACTGGCCCTGCTCAGATCTGCTGCCACTTGCTCTCGCAAGTTGGCACTCCCTTGACTTACCACTTCTCTTGAGGCTTCCAATGCTGATTCGATGAACTGCTGAGTCCTTGCCAGCTCCGCATTCACCGTGTCCCGAGCTACCTGCTGGCGGGCCCTCTGCTCCTCTGCTGCTTTACTTGCTGACTCTGGGCTTAAGCCGGTATCTTGAACTCGCTTGCGAACCTTTTCGTGGACCTTTGCCGTTTCCAACTCGTCGTCCTGCAAGGAGGCAAGCTGCTTGAGTTTGTACACCTCCTTCCCCTCCAAGAGGTCGTAGAACTCTTTTCGCTTTTCGCCACTCTCGAAAGGCGCTTCTCGGACCCATGTCACCAAGTCCTTGTCCAAGCCCTCCTCGGCCTTCAGCGTGAACTTGATTAGCAGCTCCGGCTCCTTCTCTGACTCCTCCTCCGGCTTCTCGAAACTGGGTTCCATGACCAGGGCTCCCCCTTCAAACCATTCCAGGCAGCACTCGCTGCTCTGCCCGTCGTTCTCGGACCTGCAGTCCGTGCAAGGTTCGTCTGATTTAAGCCAGCCCCGCTTCTTGAGCCAATGTGTGACTGCCACCTCTGCGTGGGCCTTGTCACAGGACTTGATGGCCAAGACTGGGCCAGCTGCGGGCTCCTCCAACTTCAACCACCGCAACCAACAGCGCCACCGGCGCCAGAGTTTGTTCCGCCACCACCACGGGAACTACCTGATTGTGTCGCCAGGCTTGAGATCGGCAAAATGCTACCACAATGGTTTCTGAAGTGTCGGTCAACAAGTGCTAGCGATTGCCGATTCAGAATCCAAAATATGAACTCGACCAGAAAGCTGGGTTAGCTGCTCTCCGCGCACAAAATACCATCACCGAAGCTCGCCTGCTTGCAGTATTACATGCCACGATTCAAGACGCGCTGCAAGCTCCTATGGCGCATACTGCCCAACAGGGTCCTGCCAGCCTCTCAGAACCGCTTGCAAGCAAACCAGAGCTGGCCCTTCCCTCGCACAGGGACGCCTTCAGGGCCGTGTATATCGTATGGGGATCCGCATGTAAATCATCAGCGAAACTCAACATGCCGACGAAACTGAAACCTTTCTGCAAGCGAAGTGCATCACCTCTAAGATCGTGCATCTGGAGAACTTTCAACATTGCGTTTTTGGCGAGAATGAGTTCGGCCAAAAGGAAAGTACATTAGGCCAAAGGTTAGGCCATGGGTTAGGTCGGTTAGACCATAGGCTTGAAAAATAACTTGACTCGCGGGCTTCAGCCACAGGGATCCTGCATAATCCCCAAAATTTTAAAAATTCCCGGGTTGCATTGAGACCCATTGTCCAGCCTCCAGACCTTCGAAGCTTGTGCGGGTCTGTGCGGTCCAACTTCCAACATGCAGACTTGGAATCCCTGTAGAGTGGAAGTTGGAACTTTTACAGGGGTGCAGCTTGGGCATCAGGCAGATTTCGCACGTGTGCGCAAAATTTTGGGGATGATTTTGGGGTTCAATTGGCAAGGAGCTTCGACACGTTGAAGCCTGGGCAAAATTCTCGGAATCCTTTTGAGATCCCTGAGGGGTGTGGAGCAGACCTTCACAAGGTCTGACCATGGCAGCTTACCAGAAGCTGCTCAAAGTTGGGTTTGCCCCTTTCGTTGCTCGACCCTTTTACCGTATCCGCCCAGCCCTGCAGTTTTTGCTTGACGCAACTGCCGAGGTGAAGAGCATCCCTTGGAAGCGCATGAGGGAAGCTGCACACTTGCCAAGATCCAAAAACCGCCCGCAAGCTCCAATCTACATTTCTGAAGTCTCTGCAGCTAACCTGCTCTTGCCTCCACGCAGCGGCGTCATCGCCGAAAAGGGCACCCAAAGTCAGAGCAAGGTTGGGTGGGGGGGGTTCGAACCTTGCTTCCGCCCATTCGAACTGCCGGCCCTCCGGGGGGGGGGGGTGGGAACAACAACATCGAGAATTTTTTCCGAGTTTGGCGAACTTCTGCAAATCACCTTCTTGGTGTTTGGGTTGTGAAACCGTGCCCTATGATACCGGAGGAACACCACCTCCTATTCTATCATCCTCTTTGGGATGCTACCCGAGGTTGATACCTCACGAGAGGATCAAACCTCCTGGCAAAAGCTTTCCTCAAGGTTTCTGGTGCACTGGGTGCAAACTGTAAGAGGAAATCGGCCAGGGGTGATTTCTCTGGGAGGATGAACCTCGACTCTATCATCCTCTTTGGGATGCTACCAGAGGTTGATACTTCATGAGAGGATCGAACCTCCTGGCAAACACCTCCCTCAAGGCCTCTGGTGCACTGGGCGCAGGCTGTTAGAGGAAATCGGCCAGGGGTGATTTCTCTGGTCGTGAGGATGAACCTCGACTTTATCCTCGCTGGGGAGATGCAACCTCCTAGGTTGCATCAGCACGACATCAAGAACCTGGGGTTCAACCTGGGTTCAATCCGGGTTCAATTTTTTTCCGAGTTGAGCGAACTAGTGCGAACCACCTCCTTGGTGTTTTGGTTGTAAAAAACCGTGCCTCTGTACTAGCACATCTGATGGCTCTCTTGGCCCTATGGTACAGGGGAGGAATAACACCTCTTCTAAGCTATCATCCTCTTTGGGATGCTACCAGAGGTCGAGAGGATTGAACCTCCTGGCAAAACATTCCTCAAGGTTTCTGGTGCACTGTGTGCAAATTGTGAGAGGAAATCGCCAGGGGTGTGTTCTCTGGCAGCGAGGATGAACCTCGACTCCATCATCCTCGTTGGGATGCTACCAGAGGGTGATACTTCATAAGAGGATTAAACCTCCTTGACAAAAAGTTCCCTCAAGGCCGCTGGTGCACCTGGCGCAGGCTGTTAGAGGGGATCGGTCAGGGGTGGTTTCTCTGGTAGCGAGGATGACCTTCACTTTCTCCTCACTGGGAGGATGCAACCTCCTAGGTTGCTTCAGCTGCCGGTGCCTTCAGGGATTTTGCACAGGGGGTCTGCTGCAACTTGGGCTGTCCCTTGCACCTGCTGAAAGAGGCTGCGGATGGCATTGGTTGGCTCGGGCTTAAACTGCGCCTTGCACCTGGGGCTGAAAGGGTGGCGTAAAGGGGTTTAAAGGGGGGCTAGGCTTCTGGCCCGCCAGTTGAGCTGCAGCTTTGGTGTTTTCTGTAAAGTCACGCTTCAAGCTCTAGCAAGTTGACCAATGCGGCCTTAACGTTTTCTGCGGTTGTGCAGAGTCGCTAGACATTGCAGAAAGAAAGTTTTGGGCAGGCAAGACATTTAGCGTGTTGCAGGCCCGGAATTTTAAGTTGCCATGCGCCCAATGAAGAAGAAGATAATGGGGAAGGGCGACGTCTCCAGCGACAGGTTTGTGCACGTGGGTTTGGAGTGGGTTTTGACCATGTTTTGAAGGGACCGAGAATTGCGAGTGGGTTTGAGGTCGTGTGTGTCATGGAGTGTGATGTGTGTCATTATGTGGGTGCAAGGTGGCTTTAGGGGTGGTGTGCGTTTGCGTGTATTTCGGGTGGATTCTGCTGGCTGTTCAAGTGTGGAAGTGTGTGGGTGGTAAGTAGATTTGGAGACACAAAAAGAGGGCAAGAAATCAACTCCAAAAGGTAGGGAAGCTGCCGGAGTCGGCGGAGTCGGCGGAGTCCTCGCAAATTGCAATTTACCAACAGAGTGCCGTGGAGTCCGAGGTTTCCCAGAATAACAAAACAGTTGTTTAATTCGGGAACACAACGACTCCGCCGTTCGCAAAGTGACCTTCGCAATGTTCTCAAGCAGGTTAAGCCGAGGCAGAAACTCGGTCTTCTAGCACTTGCTGTGGATCAAGCCTCCTTCCCAGCCTCTTCAAAACACAGTGAAGCTCCCTCACCTCAACTCTTTCAAAAGAGGTCAAACCCAACCCAGCCCCTTCATAGCATGGTCAAAACCCGCCCAAGCCTTGTATTGCGGAAGCTGGGTCCATTTCTCCGAAGCCGCGAGGCGGTTCGTTTTTTTGGCCCTTGAATTTGAGCCTCTGGGCAAGCAACCAAATCGCGCCTGCCCTTTTCCAGTAACTTTGGGCAACGTCGCGCTGAGCGTGCGGGAGCTTGTCCAAAGCAGCGCGTGCTGTCTTTGCAATTCTGCAGTAAGACAGACTGCACTGTGCAATTTCTCTCATGTTGAGCACTTCGACAAGAAAGCTGCCTGCAGAGGTCGTAGGTCTCAATAATTGCTTTCCACATTGCCAGGACGAAGGGCGACCGCGCTTTCAAATCCGAAAAACACAAGCAATTCCTTCACCAGGAGGGCCTCCACAGTTGCAGTTCTGCTTCACTGCAGTTCTACTTCACCCAAAGGGGGGAACCCATCCTCTTTGAAGGCTTCGAAGATTCGAAGGCTTAGAGCCGCCAAACGGCCCCATTTTGTTTTGGGGTTGCAGTTTACTCCCCCAATCTTTGCTCCAAATTGTATTGCGGGAGCAAAGGGGGGCCCCCCTTTAAGCTCCCCTTTGAGCCTCCCTTAAGCCCTCCTTCAAAGGGGTAAGCCTCCCCTTAAGCCCCCTTCAGCCCCCCCTCAAGCCCCCCCTTCAGCTCCCCCTTAAAGCTCCCTTAAGCCCGCCCTTAAGTCCCCCCTTGAAGCTTCCTTGACCCTTTCCTTTAAGCTCCCCTTTAAGTTCCCCTTGAAGCCCCCCTTTAAACCCCCTTTAAGCCTGGGTTTGACCGTGTTTTGAATGGACTCGGGATGGATTGGACCTGTTCAGAAGGTGCGGGTGGGTGGGGTGGGTTTGACCATTTTTGAAGGTGGGATGGCTTTAGGGTGGTTTTGACCATGCTTCGACGGGGCTGGAGTTGATATATGTGACCCTCATAGTTTCCCAGTTGACACGTGATGTGCACTTGAGTTGTCGGCTATGAGTGTGAAGCATAGGCACGAGGACATGTCAGGCAGTGCAGATTTGTTTTGGCTTGGTGAGATCTTGTTTTGAGTAGGAAGAACCGTTTTCTGTTCGTTTTCTCGAAACTCGTTTGTCGGAACTCGTTTCCTGTTTGTGACCCGGTATTTGGTGACCAGAAGTGACTCAAGCCAGTTTAGGTCTGCACAGAGCTCAGCAGAGCACCTAAGAGGTGCTAGGAACCTACCCACAGTGTTTAGGAGTAGAAGTTCCATGGCTGAGTGTTTTCACCTGAAGTACCTTTGTTTTCCCATGTCTGGCAGACAGTGTTTGAAGCTGGAGAGCCGTACTCGCATTGGCTCAAGACGAGCGGAGCTCGAGAAGCTGTGAACAGCGCAGTGAAAAGAGTCCGCACTTCGTGCTGTGAGGGTTGAGTGTAGTCTTGACCTGAGGTCCCTTAGGCCCCCGTAGCTGTGCCACGAGTTTCAACGTGGTAGCGGAGCTTCGTGCTCCAGCATGGACAATGGTGAAGAACGTGTACCTGGACGAGACCGTTCTCCTAGAGGCCGCAGTGCAAGCAGCCTGAGTTCCACAGGGCTTTCTGGTGCAAGGTCACCAAGTGCCCGTGGGAGAAGAGAACGTGGAAGGTCTTTACCAGCACGACCAGCTTCAGTTCCACGCGGAGTAGACCCAAGGCAGTGGACAGCTACGACTGGAGCAGGCCATCAGCCACCAGTCGGGGCTGTACCCTCGTTTGGACCTCAGTTCTACCAGATGGGAACACCCCCTCAGACAGCACCACAAGAACCCCTTCAAGTTCCGAATACGCAGTTGCCCGTTGCACCTGGAGTAGCTCAACAGATGGAGTTCACGAGAGCAATGCTGCAAGCGCAGGACGAACAGATCCGACAGCAGGCAGCTCAACTCCAACAGATGAGTGCCATGCTTACGCAAGCACTGCAGCTTGCAAGTGCGAATGCTGCCAATGCGCATATTGCAGCAGCTGCAGCTTCATCGTCGATGGGTCCTACACCTGGAGGAGACCCCTCAGCAGCACCTGCGAATGCATCGACTCCTGTGGACATGGAAGTAGACTCTGGTGTACGAAACAAGAGAGCAGAGGGCTACATTCCACAGTTGCCTCAGCTGAACTATGCGTCCATGACGAGCAGACATGCTGAAATCCGAGTTTGGACAGCCTACAGAGACGAACTTACGAGTTGGCTTTGTTTGCTCGACGACCGCTACGCTACGGAATTGCAAGAAGCGATCAGTAGCAATGTGGAAGTCTTGCAAGTGAGGCTTGAAGCCGGGAAAGCAGCCCGGTCAACCAAACTTTGGTTTTTGCTTCGTCAGTCCATGAGCAAGTTCCAACGTGGGCAAGATTTGGTGCATCTCATCGAGGTGAAACAAATGGGAGCAAGTGCCGGATACGAACTCTGGCGCTCGTTGAACAACGAATTGTCAGTTCGCTCCAGAGTGGAGGGACAGGCCCTCCGCGAACAGGCGTTAGGCCTGGTGCCACCAAAGCATCTCAAGCGACCACTTGATGTCGCCAGGTGGTACACCACCGAGCTTCTCAAGTTCGAGGCGCAGGTGAAGCATCGCTTCCCGGAGTTGCTCATCGGAGAACAAGAGGGAGTCCTGTGCCTGATGAAGCACTTGGATTCTGAGGCCAAGAGATATCTGCTCCTCCATCACTCAACAAAGAGCATGGGTGAGCTGATGACTGGTTTGCAGTTTTACGATGAGCAGCTTCGTGTGATGGACTTCCAGAGAGAAGGAGCATCCGGGTATGCGAATGCCTTCAAGGGTGGCAAGGGCGGAAAGGGCGACAGAGACAAGAGCAACAAAGGCTCCAAGGGCAACAAGGGCAACAAAGGCGAGAAAGGAGAAAAGGGACTGAAGGGTGGCAAAGCGAAAGGAAAGGATAAGAAAGGTGACCAAGGCGGAAAAGGAGACAGAGCTCGGAGCAAGAGCAGAGAAGCGAAGAAGACAGATGTCTGCCGGAACTGCGGGAAGACTGGACACTGGGCACGCGACTGCTGGGCACCACCGAAGGACAAAGCCGCAGCGGCAACGAACCAGGCCATTACGACGCAGCCAGAGGCACCATCATCTTCATCGTCTACTTCGGCGAAAGCAGCAGCACAGCCCACAACCAAGGGTAGTGGAAAAGCACAGTCATCAATCAAGACGCTTCTGGAGGGATATCACTTTGGTATGATGCTCACGAACCAGGTGGTTAGTTTTCCTTCAGATGATCGCGTTTACTGGTTGATTGACTCTGGTAGTTCGTTCCACATCATCACGAGAGAGACGCTTGAGAGTGATCATGTGAAGGTCCTTGCATGGCTTGAAGGACGCCCGAAATCATATGCGGAGACTGCGACAGGAGATTCCGTTGAGATTGGCGGATCGACACATGTTTTGGTGGAAGTTTGCTTTGAAACCACCACCCCAGCATCATCGAAGAGCAGTTCTGAGCATGAGGGTGACGCTGTGTACATGTGTAGGGCTAGGTTTGAAGCCGTCATTTCCGATCAGATCAAGCACAATTTGCTGAACATCAACTTGCTTTATCAGAATGGAGGTTGGGAGCCAGCGATGTGCGACCAGCAGGGCGTAATTACCGTCCGAAAGCACGGCGTAACGCTGAGACCAACCATGTTTGCTTCAGTTAGTTGGCTTGCGTCAGTTCGGAATGACCATCCTTTAGCACTGAAACCGCAGGATTTGATCGCCAAAACGGAACAGTTTCGTCGAAGTCGGTCTCGCAAGTCGTCTTCGAGTCGTGATTTTCATCGTTCGACTTCGAATCGAGGTCATCGTAGCTCTGCGAGAGTGTGTGTTGAGCCCGAAAACCCCGAATTGCTGGATGTTTCATGTCTTGATGAGGTAGTTGATTGCGAGCTTCAGACGAGCCACGAACATGTTGACCTGGACCAAGGCGAAGCTAAGGACAGACTAAGGACAGTCGATGACGTTTCCGGCCCTGCGAGGGATCAACTTCAGTTTTTCAGTCATGTGGATACGCCAGTTGTTCGTGAGCTTGATAGGGATGAACGCTTGATTTTTAGTGAAGACAACAGCGTTATCTCACACAAGCAACAGGACAACAGCACCACACCAGCAGTCGAGCGGCTTGTGTTTGAAAATGACAGCAGCGTTATCTCACACAAGCAACAGGACAACAGCACCACACCAGCAGTCGAGCGGCTTGTGTTTGAAAATGACAGCAGCGTTATCTCACACAAGCAACAGGACAACAGCACCACACCAGCAGTCGAGCGGCTTGTATTTGAAAATGACAGCAGCGTTATCTCACACAAGCTTGAGATTGGCAGCTTGGATTGCTCAAAGAGGCGAAGTTTTCCTAGAGTAGGACAGATAGGAGATCGCCGCTATGGATCCGAGTGCAACGATGCAACGGAGCATTCAAGAGTTGGAAGGCATGCGCCAGGGGGCGAGACGCAGGAGATTGATACTGTTGGAGGCCAACGCCGCGCAGCATGGCATAGAGCTTCCACAGAATCTCCGAGAGGAACTCCAGGCAACGTATGCCGAGGCGGAGTCCACTGGAGGGGACGAGATGGATCTGGACCCGGAAGGGGATTCGGCAAGGCTGGACCCTTCGACCTCATCGCCTTCGATAGAGTACATCATGGAAGAGACGGAAGCGGCGGAGGCACCGTCGTCCCACACTGGGGTGAGGGAATTCCAAACGGATCCTTCGATCTCAGAGGCTCCAGCCGAGGAACCCGCCATAGTCCTGATGAAGCCGACGCCGAAGATCAAATCCAAGGAAAAGGGCAAGGCCATGAGACCGGTTCGGAATTTGCTGCCGGACCATGTGGACCAATCGACCATGGGAGTCGATCCTCGGGAGCCATCCGGCCCCACGCCGGGATCGTCAGCGCCAACACGGAGAGGAAAACGGCGCTGGGCGTCGACAGGATGGATGACGTGGATTGCTCGTCGATTTGGAGGAGCGTGGACAGCACAAGCTCCGGGAGACAGCGACCCACCGGACACGCCGGTGACGCTGTATTGCCTCTTGTGCCAGAAGTATGTCACCGAAGCCCATTTGATGAGCGAACCACACGAAGCCAACATGCAGGGCTTCACGCACGTCATCTCCAAGGAGGGCCTCCGCGTGACGCAGAACCCGGTGAATTGGGCCACATGGGAGGAGGCTCTTGCCGAACCAGAGCAGCTGGAACTTGGAGTGACAGAAGGCAAGGCTCGCTCAGTGGTTGCATTGGGACCGAGCGAGTTTCCTCAGCCGATCCCGAAGGAAACAACCGCGGCAGCACCTCCGAGCCCAGGACCAGAACCATCGACAGTGGTGGTGGAGATAGACGAGTCCGACGAGGATTGGGGAGAGTGGAGGCCAACCACGGAGGTTCCGGCTCCATCGACCCCACCACATCCGAAGGATCCTCCTATCTCCATGATGCAACCGCCGGGGGAACCGGTCAGCCCGACGGCAGTGTACACGGAGCACCGCCGGGGCCCCCAGCCCAGGCATGCGAAGAGCACTCTCCGGGTGACACCTCCATGGCGGGAATCACTTTCCAACCTGGGCTATCATGGTCCGTATCTGCAGCTGCATCTGAGCACACCAGGCCACACCGCAGAAGGGCTGCAAGCCCTCGGACCTTTGAGGGAGAGCTTCCTGCGGATGCAAGCGAAGGACCATGCCCAGCTGCCGGTCAGCTTGGCACCCCCGGAAGCCGCCAACGACCTCTCCAGTACGGTGATGAGGATTGCAGAAACGATGGAAACAGGAGAAGCGGGGGCATTGATACCGGCAGGAAGGCCATTCAACACAATGAGCCTTCGCGCTCAACTCGATGCGGGAGTCCTCACTGGCCAACAATACGAGGATCGGCGCCGAGCAAGGTCGCAGGACATACAGGCTGCGAGGTCGGTCGCGCCGAGGCTGGCGCTTCCGATACCTCCGCCTCCTCCAGTTCCGCGGCCCGAACAACGCACGCCCGAAACTCCAATTCCGTGGAGTGGCGCGCCGTCGGCTGCATTCATGGAACTTGTCAGGCGTCGCCGAGATCGCCAAGAGCGCGATCGTTCTCGCTCCCCGTCTCCCTGAAAGGGAGTACGGAGAAGCTCAATCCGATCCTTGCAGCTTTGTCCCAAGACGAGAGAAAAGAGCCCGATACGCGACAGCCACAACAGCATTTTGAGTTAGTCACTGAAGAAGGAATCATTGGTGACAATGTGCGTAGTAAACAGGCAGAGCTTCAGCACTACATGCAGGGACACGTACCACACATGTCTGACTGTGAGTTTTGCCAGCGCACTAGAGGGACCACTCCAGCCCGAAAGCGTAGCGACCTGAACCCGAGAGAGTTTCAGCTTGACCAGTGCTTCTTTCGCAAGCTTGCATTCATCGTACTGGTTCATACCATGAGCTTTGCGATTGCAGTTTGCTTTAGACCTGAGGGAGAGAGCGCAGCAGCAACAGCAGAGCATTTGTATCCCTGGGTCAGGCACTTTGGTGTTAAACAACCGCATTTCATGTCTGATGCAGAGGGACTCACGAAGAACATCGCAGCAAGGCTCGCTGATCTTTGTGAGGGTACTGAGGACAGCTTTGCACCCGAAAGACATGCACCAGCAGCAGAACGAGCCATTAGGACCCTGAAAGGAATCGTAGCAACACATGAGCTTGAGTTGCGTGAACATGGCGTTGTTTTGGATGCTGAGTGTGCGGATGTTTTCGACCTTTTGTTTCAATACGCAGCACATACGCACAACAGGTTTTCAGTTTCTGTAGGGTCGACCATGACACCCATGCAGAAGATCCGCGGAGATCGAGTGCGACCGCAAGTCACGTATCCGTTCGGTGCGGTAGCATACGCTAAGATAACGCGGGCTAGAAGACCTGATGCGGATGCCAAGTATGCTCGAGGGATCTACTTGGGACCAGTGCTTGGGAGCACAGGTCATGCCATGGAAATCCGCTTGGATAGTGGGGAGACGAAACGGGTGATCGCGCCCGGACTCAAATTGCTCTACCCGCTGCGTTTCGACGCAGATCTTCTGCCCGGTGCAAAGGCTCTAGATGGCTTCGTGCCCCCGCCTGAAGCACCGAAGACCAAAGAGCTGTTTCTCCCATATGTTCCAGGTGGAGGTCCTCCCATAGACTGGGTGAGACAACATGGTGTTACACCCAAGTGCCCCGGATGCCAGGAAGGCGTCAGCTCGAGCAGGCATTCCCAAAAGTGTGTGAAGAGATACCAAAAATGGTTGCGTGATTCCATCGATGATGCTCTGGAGGCATTAGATGAAGGACCGAAGGTCGACCGAAGACCTGAGGAGCTAATTGGAGAAGACCCATACGATGATGACGAGCAAATGAAGCCGAACAAGCGAACACGCTTTGGAGGAGAGGAGGTCCGAGCGTTTGATCCTGAGCAAGCAGGAGTCGGAAACCTAGAGATCCCGGAGATATCAGCACCGGACGCTGACTGGAATGTATCCGAATACCAGCCGTCCGAGGCTGAGGATGAGGATATGGGAGACGCTCTAGAGCATCCCCAGACGTTCCATGAGGGGGTCCCAGTCCGATACCTGGAGGAATTGCTCGAGAACGCCCACTACACACCACAACCACTTTCTTGTTGTGACCACTACGACGTCGAAGCAGCATGTCACTTACTTGTTGGTCGGTCGAGCGTGGAGAAGTTCCCGTATGTTTGCTTGAATACAACAACACAACAACAGCACCACAAGCAACAACAGTCGGTCGAGCGTGAAACAGTTGAGTTGTTGAATCTCCAGGACCACCCTTGTGTATGTTCTTCAGTTAAAGAGAAAAAGGAAGATGAGTCCGCAGGGACGTACATGAGAATCCAAGACAGGACTCTCTGGGTGAATCGACCTAGAGCCAGCTACGATGACCTGGAAGGTTTTCAGCTGGATCCTGAAGAGACATGGCAAGGAATCAAGAAAGAGGTGAATGCGCTCGATAGTCTGAAAGTTGGTTATGCAAGATCAAAGAGCGAGATTGATGAATACCGCAAAGCCAACCCAAACTGTCGGACAGTCAAGTCCCGATGGGTCCTCACCCAGAAGGCCCCAGGACTAGTCCGAGCAAGGATAGTCGCTAAGGATTTTGCCCATGGCCGACCATCCGCACTCGACTTGGGATTGAGTTCTAATACCGCGTCGGTGGAAGCCCTCAAGATCGTCCTTGCACGGGCGGCGAAGGGAAAGATGCGGGCTTACGGCCTCGACATCTCCACCGCGTTTCTCTTTGCGCAGGTAGTGGAACCCACCATTATCGAGTTGCCAAGTACATTCGCGCTCGAGAGCGGCGAAACCGCGTACTTGATACTAGAGAAAGCGCTCTACGGTTTGCGTTCCGCCAGCCTTAGCTGGCAGCGACACCTGAACAGGATCGTATCTGCACTAGGCTTACAAGCGAGTCCGCTTGAACCGACGCTTTTCAGCGGATGGGTCAACCTTGAATCCGGATGGGAGTATATCATCATGCTAGCGTACGTGGATGATTTGCTCATTGTGTCCTCTACCGAAAAAGGGTTCGAGTACGTCCACGAAGCCCTGAGTTCAGTCCTGAAAGTCAAAGTGACAGGGAGGCTGATCGAAGATGGGCAGATGGAATTCCTCGGTCGTTTAATCCGTTGGGATGGACGACAGATCATGCTTGGGGTGAAGCCTGAGTATGTGAAGTCGGTCTTTACATCTTTCGGATGGGACATATCCACCGCGAAAGCATCCTTGACGACACCCGACATCAGGAGTATGTACGATGAGGAGAGTGTTGAAGAGCCTTCGAAGGAGCTGTCGAGTGAGGCCGCCTCACGATTCCGAAGTTGCCTAGGGAAGATAGGATGGCTCTGTCAAACTCGCTCAGATATAACGTACTTTCACTCCATGTTGTCGCGCGGACAAAGCATGCCACGGCAAGTGCATGAAGATGCACTTCGCAAGTTCCTGCGATGGTTAGCAGCGTTTCCGCTGTTAGATCAAATCTTCCCGCTCGGAGATGGCAAGACCAATGAGGGGGAGAATGCCAGCCTGGTAGCCTATTGCGACAGCAATTGGGGCAGCGAGATGAGCGTAGCCCGGAAGAGCACCAGTGGCGGAGTGATCTACGTCGCCGTGGACGGTCTGTGGTACTGCATAAAGGGGTACAGCCGCCTGCAAAGCGTTGTCGCACTCAGCTCAGCAGAGGCAGAGTTGTTTGCCATCGCCGAGGCAGCGAAAGAGGTGGCAGGACTTGCGCAATTGACGGCGCATATCTGGGGCACCCTCCAGAAACCCCACCGCGTGTACACTGACTCTGCCTCAGCTAGGCAAATTGCCAGCATGGAGGGGCTACTCAGACGCATGCGGCATATAGACTTGAGGTTGTGCTTTATCCAAGACCGTGTCCATAGCGGCGAGTTAGCAGTAGAGGGAGTGGCCGGAACCGAGAATGTGAGCGATCTTCTCACAAAGAATTTAAATCGCCTCCAAACAGCAAAGCATACAGCAACCCTCGGACTAGAAGATGTCACCAACATCGATTTCCGAGAGGTCCCGGCAGTCAGGTCTTGCTTGTTGCTGTCTGGAGTGCTAGATTCTGTACTCGGGCCGGACAACCTCGAATATGAAGCTTTCTGTCGGCTATGCGAACTCGAGACTGAATATTCAACTTTGCTGATCGAGTTTTGCACGAGTTCACGTTCGAATCTGTACTTGCAAGGAAGTGTGCACCAAGTATTTGTCCTGCCGATTACTCAAGGGGTTGATGGAACCTCGAATGACACCGTGGAGCGGGTCATGTCTGCAATGAATGTTGCGAGAGAATGGGGGATGAAGGTTGTTTTCTGGAGCAGCACTCCTTGTACCGGAGGTAGCCCGTACCAACGGCGACACGAAGATCGGCCGGGCTATCAGGACCATCTACAAGCCTTATTCACGGTGCATCGCAAGCTCTGGCGGAGCTTCTTAGTGATGGTGAACCACCCGCAAGTGGGGGTATGGGTCATAGAATGGCCGCAGAGGTGTGCCTACTGGGGATGGGCAAGCACCCGTTCGTTTGCAAAGCAAAGAACCCATTACACTGGCGAAGTGCACGGCTGTGTTTCAGGCTTGGTAGGCAGAGATGGATTACCTATCCGAAAGATTTGGAAACTGATGTCGAACGATGAACAGTTTGTGCGAACAATGTCTGAAACATTTGCATGTACCTGCAAGGGAGATCATTCACGAAACTTTGATCTCAAAGCAACGCAGCACTATCCGCCAGCTTTCGCGGACGTCGCCCTGGAAAGCTTGCGACTGCGGTAATTCGCGCCCGCCTGTCTAACCCTGGCTGACCCGCCCACCCGCCCAGCCAGGTTACTTTGCGAGAGTTAGTCGACCTCCAGCGGTCTGAAGCAGTGCAGCGGTCTAGGACTGAGGAATGCGCCGGAATCCATGGCCCGGCGAGAAGCTTAGTTGGCTTTGCGTGGAGCTTAGTTGACGTGACCCACAGTGAAACTCTTGGTCATGAGGGGGAGTTGATATATGTGACCCTCATAGTTTCCCAGTTGACACGTGATGTGCACTTGAGTTGTCGGCTATGAGTGTGAAGCATAGGCACGAGGACATGTCAGGCAGTGCAGATTTGTTTTGGCTTGGTGAGATCTTGTTTTGAGTAGGAAGAACCGTTTTCTGTTCGTTTTCTCGAAACTCGTTTGTCGGAACTCGTTTCCTGTTTGTGACCCGGTATTTGGTGACCAGAAGTGACTCAAGCCAGTTTAGGTCTGCACAGAGCTCAGCAGAGCACCTAAGAGGTGCTAGGAACCTACCCACAGTGTTTAGGAGTAGAAGTTCCATGGCTGAGTGTTTTCACCTGAAGTACCTTTGTTTTCCCATGTCTGGCAGACAGTGTTTGAAGCTGGAGAGCCGTACTCGCATTGGCTCAAGACGAGCGGAGCTCGAGAAGCTGTGAACAGCGCAGTGAAAAGAGTCCGCACTTCGTGCTGTGAGGGTTGAGTGTAGTCTTGACCTGAGGTCCCTTAGGCCCCCGTAGCTGTGCCACGAGTTTCAACGGCTGGGATGGGTTTGACCATGTTTTGAAGGCGCTGAGGGTGGCTTTCGGGTGGAGAGGCTTGTCACACCAACTCCGCCAGAGCTACGGTAGGTGCCCCTCTAATCTTGATTAGCGACGCCGCGTAAGTGGAGGGGTAGAGTTGCGGAAAAGAGCACATGACATATTGTTCAGATAGGAGCAGAAGGCAGTGTGAGGCTTGCAGCTGATTCTGTGCCTCCAAATGTCGAAAAATCTAGGCAATTCTGGCTTCGTGTGTGTGGGCCTCCCCTGTTCTTTTGTTTTGCTGTATCCCTTCTGTTCAGGCAGTGAGCTTGGAGTGCAGAGTCCAAAATATCCGCTGCACAAGCTGGCGGTCAAGAAAAAGACATCTTGGAACCAAGAAAATAGAAGCTCGCATTGCCTGCCGTTGCTCGCAACACATTTGCCGCGGACCCAATAACCATAAAAGAAGGGCGGCAAAAAATCAGGTCCAAAGAGGTCGGCTATCTGGAACTCCTGGCTGCTGAGGCCACAAAGCAGTGCTAAACAGCCCTGCTCATGGGCATGTACTGTGCGACGCATATAGAGGCTCGCTACAAAAAAACAAATTCGGCCACGGGGGAAGCAGTGCTCATTCCATACAGTTTTGTGGCTCGCGTGTGCACCCTACCCATCCGTTCGAGCAGGTGCGGCCCATGCGCATTTCGCCGCAGCTTTGTCTCATTGCCGTACACTTCTGAAAACTGGCCCTGGGCCTTGGCCCACGGCGGGAGGGTCAGTGTGATCTGCTTTCAAAGCGCTTCGTCCCCAGTCCGAGTGATTGCTTTCTTGTACATTGCCAAAGCCTTGGGCTGTATGTGTTTTGCAAGAATGTGTTTTGATGGAACCTCCTCTGTTTTGTGGATGCGTTATATCGATACGATTGTGAGTTTTTTGATGTGATTTTCGCGATTCAGCTTGACCCGTATTTCGAGGGGAAAATACAATTCCCAGGGTTGAAGAAATGGGGCCCGATTGTCAGGCCAAAGGCTTGTGGCTGTTTGTTCATCATTCTTCAGCTCCTAACTTCGAATGGGATCGGCGAATTCCCATGGCAACAACAACAATAACACTACACAGCATTGGGTCAGCTGTGACGTCATACGGCTGGCTTCACGGTGGATATAAGCCATCGGATCTTTGCAGTGGGGCGTTTGTGGAAGTGAATCGTTGTTTTTTGGATTTATTTGTAAGAAGGCTGGACGTTTGGCAAGATCGCGTGAGAAGCCGTAGCGATTTGGCATCTTGATTTGTGGTTGAAGATTTTCGATCCGCCGGTAGGGTTCAAGAAATGTTTGGTCAGGGTCCTAGAGCTTCAAACCAATACGCAGCTGTTTGAGGCCAATGATCTTCGAGCTCACATGACGCAACATGGAAGTCAAAATCGTAGTGACGGCCATTGTGAAATTTCCTGAATGGAACTTGAGCCTGGTCCAACCGGCAACCCAATTTAGCCAAAATTACCTCCTTAGCTCCGATCCCACGGCCGAGTCCTTCCCACCAGCTTGGTTTTCCCGTCTTAAAAAGCTCAGCCATGCGGTGGTTTCTTTGCCGATGGACGTCGAGGATTTTCTCATCCAATACGACCTTGCCTCGGTATCGGGGAGACTTCGTAGTGGTGTTGCTGTGAGATATGAGAATCACTGCCATGAACTACTGTCATGGACAATCATCATACACATGTAAGTCCTTCATACCATGCCGTCCAAGCCTACCGAGCCTTGACTCCCTGACAAGAACTTCCTCGCTGCGGCCATGCTTCTGCAAGTTGTTATGAGCACCGTGCTTGCCACAATGCCTCACCCCCAGAGCCCAAATCCTCGAAGCTTCCTAAACCCCCAAACCCTCACGACCCTAAACCCTAAACCCCAAACCCCCAACCCTAAACCCCAACACCCCCAAGCATAAACTTCAAAAACAGATGGATGCCGAGCCTGAGGACTTAACCGAGGACCAGCTACAGCTGGCGGCCAAACTCAAGGCCGAAGCCAACTTCAGGCCGGGGATTTTGGCCCTGTTAAGGTTTCGGGTTAGAGTTTCGCGTTTAGGGTTCAGGTCTTCAAGTTTTGTAGGGTCCTTGGATGTGCCAGTTGCTGCCATTTGTTAGCGAACAAGGGGAAGAACTGGGTTCATTCTGGCAGAGGACTGCTTCGTAGATCTCGTGAGGCTTTGGGAGTCTAGCGGGAAGCGCGTCTGGTATTCAGATCTTGCTGGTGGGAGTGTTCTGCCATTTTGGCAACGGTCCCCGCATAGATAGAGCCCGCAACCCCTTGTGCAAAACAAGTTGAATCGATTGGAAACGCCTGTTTACGACAACTTGAGCGCCACCCATGACCTTGTGCTCGGACAGGCAGCTACTCAATGTGTTGGCGGACCATGCGCTGTTCTTCAGTCGAGCAGTTAGGCAGGGAGTCTAGGGCTCCACGCCCTTGTTCCAAGGTGCCACGCCGAACTTCGCTAGATAATGGAAGTGTCGTTTTTTTCTCTCTGTTTCTCTCTCTTTCTCTCTCTTTCTCTCTCTCTCTCTCAGAACTCTCTGTCTGCTGTTCTGGAACACACAATATGACACAACGCAATCAAATCTGCACCGAAGCTTCCGGCGGACCTTGCCTTTGGCTTCCCGAACCACCCAACGCAACAAGTAATCAGACCATCCCGAAGGCCTTAGATGCGCTGTGATGCCCCAACGTGGACCCAACTGCCTAAACACTGCAAGTCTCAGTGCTCTCGAAGCCCGGAAGCAATTACCTGTGCACGCCAGGCCTCGACGACCTTCGGCCTCGAAGTTGCGCGATGAGGCAGGAGGGAGAGATCTTGCAGGCTTGCTTTGGGGCGTGGGGCTTATAGTAGGGGCCAGGGATTGAAGTTACGGTTTAGGCATGTGGGTTTGAGGCTTTGAAGCTTGTGAGCTTCGGGTCGTGTGATGTTTTGTGCTCTCAATCCTGGTTGACGTTCAAGGGGTGTTAGGAGTGAGTCTTGCAGCTGCAGAGATGGGTAGTTTCTTTTGGGTTCGCAGGAAGTGCCCTGATGGTAACCCCAAGCCCCAGACCCGCCACCGTAAGCCCGAATCACAAGCCCCAAATCCTGAACCGACTAACATAACGACCAACCTTCTTTTCTACGTAAGTAAACAAGAAGTAATGATCATCAACTATGCAGTATGCCTAGATATGCAAAGCAGCATACTCTTAATCTACATGTACATACACGAAATGTATCATCGTATAGCTCCATTTCAAGCTAGGCGCCCCCATGTTCCCAGAGCAACAGCCACCCTGTCGCAGGTTCTTGCTTGGTTCTCGGAGCTCCCGGCGCGGGGACTCGGCTCGATACCTAAACGCCCCCCAAAGCCCCAAACATAAAACCCTAGACCCCAAAGCCTCCAAAAAGCCCGAAGCCCTAAACCTGAAAGCCCAGTTGTGCTTTTGCCTTTCGCAGCCTCGCGAGGGTGTTAGGGGTATAGGGTTTGCCGCGGAATGATCCTGTGCGGTTGGCTATCAAGATGGCCCTGCCACACTCGCCGTTCCGTCTGAAGATGGCCCAGCGGCCCAAACTGAATCCATCTAGGGCTTCACTCTGGGTCTTAGGGTTCGGGCCTGAAGTTGCCTTGGGGGCCCTTTTTTGAAAGACTAAAGTCGGGATCGTTGAGGACCGCAAGGGCCAGGTGGCCCCAAGTGGGTTGGCTTAACCTGGCCATTGTACGGAGGTGGAGGAGCGAATCTCTGTCCTTACCTGCCATGACGCAGGCCAGCACGGGTCACTCTTTGGGACGTTTTGGGACTCTTCATAGGGCTTGAAGCACCAGACTGCCAGACTGCTCGGCATTCGGGTTCACGGCAATCTGTCTGGAGCCTTGTTCTCCGTCACAGCTCGGGCAAGAAGCTTCAGCCAGTTGCCCAAATGCGGTTGCAGGATGGGTTCGCACGGTGCTCAAGATGTGCCGGCTTCGAGGTCCGATCGCTTGCGTGAGACTTTCCCTTTTGCCTTCCGCTCTTGGACGTTCTTTAGCCTCGTCTTTCCTGGCAGGATGGGCACCGAGTCGGGAGGGGCACTTCAAGGCCCCCACCTGGGGCTTCCTAAGCGACATTGGGATTGTGTATCGATGGTTAGAGCTTAGAGCCTCGGGGCTTCGTGACCTTCGTGTTTGGTCGGGTGAGTACCAGTGCAGGGGTTTTTCTTCGACCCGCAGGTGGCGTCAAAGCCAGCGCCACCCACAGGTGCGGAGCGGGTTCTTGCGTTGGGTCTTCAGAGGGAATGGCCGTTCAAGGAGACGCGCGTAGAAGTACCAAGTTTGGACGAAGCTGTGGAGAACGTCTTCTTTATCATAGATGGTTGAAGGGCTTGTTACATCTAGTAAGGGAAGGTCAGGAACAGCGGGGGCAATTTCTTCTTATGCCATTGAACCCTAAACCCTAAACCCTAAACCCTAAACCCTAAACCCTAAACCCTAAACCCTAAACCCTAAACCCTAAACCCTAAACCCTAAACCCTAACCCTAAACCCTAAACCCTAAACCCTAAACCCTAAACCCCTGATCGGAGGCCGCGTGCCCAGGGCCGGTGCAGCGCGACGCAACGAGGCGATGCCGGCTTCGGGGGGTGATTTGGGGTTTGGGGTTTGGGGTTTTGGGTTTAGGGTTCAGGGTTCAGGGTTTAGGCCTTGGCACATCATCAGATGTGCTTCTTGAAGCTATCGGCCTTGCGAGCCTGAAGCCTTTGCAAGTGATGCCCCTGAAGCCTAGGAATTCGGGCTCGCCTTCAGGGAAAAGGATGGGCTCTTTAGCTCCCAACCTGATCAACCGATGTCGACCCCAAATCGCCAGGCACAAGTTCCTCGAGATCCGAATGTCCACTACCGACGCCCACACAGGTGGGGGGATTGGCCGAGTCAGAGGTGGTCAGCAGCTCTTCAGGGCGCCCACACTGGGCTCGTTAAAAAGCATTGCTCCAGACAATCGGCGAAGCTTGTTGGCCAATGGCTGCTATCTGATTCAGTCTTTCTTGTAGGTGCCTTTTGAAGGTCTCCTAACACCTCAACCCCTAGCTCTCATCCGCTTGCTGCCTTTAAGCTCCCCTCCAAAGCTCGCCTGGCCAGGTTGCCAGACGGCGCTGGGGCCTGAGGGGCACTGCGGGATTACATATGTTATCATATGGTAATATATGTTACATGTTTCCCAGGGCTTGTGTGCTCATCTCCCATGCGTCACTAGGAGATACTGGCACCACCGGCGACGCCCAACTTCTGTACGATACCCAGTTGACCGTGTTGAGAGAACGTTGCATTTAACACAAAGGGAGACACGACAAAATCAACCCAAGGTGCTGCCTCCACAGCACTGCTTTCGGGGCTGCGCGTGGCCTTTCGGGGCTGCTGCTGCGCCTCCATGGCAGGGGACCTACTGTAGTCTCTGGTGCACTTATAGCACACCTTTATCTGAATCTTTCTGTTTGTTAGTAGGGATTGAAGGATAAGCAGTGATAGTTATGATAATGATACTTTGGTCTTTCATCCTCAACACAAAGGATCTGAGACTCTCTGTTGGCCTTCTTTGAGTTTAGGGCTAAGCTTTGAGAATAGTACGCCGTGGCCGTGCTCTAAGCTTTAAGGGTTTGGGGGGCATAGACCCGATTCCTGAGGAAGACGCCTTTAGGAGCTTTTCAAATCCAAAGCTTTGCCTCACAAGGCCTTTGACTGGGGGTTCATCATGCCTTCGCCCTCTACAGTTGCGGACTGTGAGGCGGGGGATGCTGGCGGCCTAGACACAGGAGCCTTCTCTGATCAAGTCAGACTCTTCAATTCTCTTCAATTCTGGGGAGGCCTTCTTCTCGATGCTGGACGATGTCTCCCTGGGGAGGCGTTGTGTTTGTCAGCTCGGGATGCCCAAACACCCCAAACTTTAGCCTCAAACCAACCCAGACTCGAAGGCCTAGAAACCCCCTTGATACTGCCTTGATACTGACAGGTCAGCCACAAAACAAGCAGTGCAAGTTGATTCCCAATAGATAAGCGACGGATTTGGGGGCCCTTGGCAGCCATGGCTTATGTACACCAGCAAAGTTTAGTTGGCAAAGATGTCTTGAACAGTATCTTGGCTCCTACAGACACGCTGAAGTACAAAATGTAGCAAGCTGAAAACATGTAGCTGTAGACGCCGAAGCAACCGCCGGTTCTAAAGAGGCTCCTTCACACAAACGGTCTCCAAGCTGTATGAGACAAGAGACGATGGCCTTGCCCCTAAGCTTAGACCATCCTGAACCCTCTTAACCCGACTCGCCTCAAGCCCTAAACCCTAAATCCCTAAGCCCTAGACACTAGAGCCCCAAGTCCTAAAACCCCGAACTCGCAAAACCCTGCAACCCTACAGCATCCTACAGCCCTCAAGTCCTGAAAGCCACCCCACAGCCCCTGAAAGCCTCAATTCCTTGACCCTAAACCCTGAACCCTGAACCCTGAACCCTGAACCCTGAACCCTAAACCCTAAACCCTAAACCCTAAACCCTAAACCCTAAACCCCCTGAGACCCTGGAGGTTTCTGCAGAGGGAGGAGACACAGAGGCCGGGCGCCACTGGCTGGGCCGAGGCCTGGATTTCCGCTTCTGGTTCCTATGATGTGGTAGGGCTTGGGGTTTCGGTCTTAGGGCTTAGGGCGCTTAGGGCTTTTAGGGCTTAGGGTCGAGGGCTTAGGGTTTAGGGCATAGGGTGGTCTGCTTCTGGTTCATGCTGGGAAATAATTGCTGCTTTACCCTGGTTATGATCCTTATTGTTATGATGATTGTTGTCATATCATTGTTATCTTGTTCTATTAGAGCAAGAAGCACTATCATTAACACCAGATTCCCCAATATCATATGAACAACCACAACCGCTATCGTTATCATCATCATCATCATCATCATCATCATTAACATTGCTATTTCCATTATGATTCATCTGGGAAATTAGTAATTGAGGTTGTAAATAGAAAATAGAACCTCGTAATTAGCAACTAGTGATTAGGAACTAGGAAAGTTTACTTTGCAATTTGTGTTTAGTAAAGATGCAACTTGTAGTTAGTACTTAGTAAGTGGTAATTAGCAATTAGTCATCAGTTATTAGTCATTAGTCAGTAGTATTTAGTACTTAGTACCCAGTAATTAATAATTACCAATTGGCAAATATTTGTAATTAGTAATTAGGTATTTTCGTTGTATTTTGCTTAGCATTCTGAGTAGTATCTTCACCAGAATGAGTGTGAGTGTCAACAGCAGTGCCATTAAGATTTGTGTCAGTATGGATCAGTAATACTTGCAAAGCATGATGCAACAATTAAGTATTAGCACGAGTGCTAGTTATGATTGCCAGTGCCGTTGTGATAATCGTTGTGCTTGAATTTTGGGGGTTAGCGGTTTGTCAGGTTCCGGATTGAGCTGCAAGCCCGAAGAACCGCCTCACAGGCTCTCAAAGCACCCCTGTAAACGTCCCCAAGATCTTCTGTTTCAAAACTAAGCCCCAAAACCTAAACTTTCCACAGGGTCGCGTCCGGAGTCGAAGCCAGGCGCCCTGGTTGCGCCAGTGGGGCTCACACGCGCCGATCAGCGCTTACCTTGCCTCCCGCCTCGAGGCGGCTGAGAGTTTGGGGGGAGATTTCTCGTTCTCTTGCCGCTAGTTGCCTATTGAAGAGGCGAAGGTTCGATCTGTCCATGTGAGCTTCTGGTTCCGGCGTGGCAGACAACGGAAGGTGCTTCTGCTGCAGGGCTATGCCTCGCGGGGCCAGGCGCGTTGTAGTGTCGCCCGTAACCGCGAAAGCTCTTTTTGTGTTGATTTAGCTTGAGACTGCAAAGGGTTGACGACTCTGGACGGACTTCACAAGTTTCGTATCAAGTCCTCCGTGCTGCCACAGCAATTGCACCCTCGAAGTTTCCAGGAAGTTCCCAGGCAGCAGGGAAGGCCTCGGATGTGCAGCATGATCGTGGCAATGATCTTCAGCCTGCTGGCTACCTGCGCGGCAGTGGACTACCGCTCAGGATGCACCGTGCTTCCGAAGAAGCAGTTCCTGGGCAATGACCGGTGTGTACATCGCCTGACTGACATGATGCAGTCGTCATTCGCATGGAGCATGCTCGTCGATGAAGGGAATGTCTTCATGTGGGACAAGATCATCCAGTTGACGAACGAATACGATTATGAGTTCAGCAAGTCCTGGAAGACGACCTCTGCGCTGAAGCGCGTTGCAGTAAGCACGCTGAAGTCCATGCGTACATGGCGCCGAACTTTTCGCAGAGGCAGGCTTCGCTGCATGCTTGGTGTTTAGCTTAGCCGACAACCCCAAGTGCGGATCAGAACCTTTTTGCCATATCTTTGAAGCCCTGGCGCATGGTGTTCGCTGCGGGGCTCTTGGGTACTTTGAGGGTGGCTTCTATGGTGGAGCGCTTGGTGCACTCACGGGGTCTGCCAAGGGCGTCGTCGAGGCGTATGAGGAGAGCGGCCAGATCCGCGTTACTTTCAAGCCGGCCGGGCTGGAGCTCTGAGCGGCCAGAGCTGGTAGCTCTCCCGCTCCAGGCTTGCAGTTATGAAGCAGGAAGGTTTTTGGGCAGAGGCCAGAGGCAAAAAGACGAGCGTTTGTGCAGAAGGGTACAGGGTTTAAGGTGTGTGGGTTTAAAGCTGAGGATTAGTCTGGAGTGTGGATGGCTTACACTTTGCTGCTTGGGCTTTCTAGGTGGTGTTTTGGGATTCGAGTTCAACTCCGAGGCGCTGAAGCTGTAAATCCGAAATCAAGACCGGGGCGCCCCGTTCGCACTCGACACACGCGCGCTGGGAGGGATGGGCATGCGCCCGTCCTCTCTACAGAAGACAACAAATTGCCAACAAGTGCAGGACAACGCCTGGATTCTTGGCAGCTTCTTGAGGGCATCGAACATGACCAGCGCACCGTCAGCGGTTCAGAGTGTGACTGAGCCTGAAATCTCGCGGCTTGAAATGGTCCAGGCCTTCCGATCTGCCTGGATGATTTGTGCCACCGAAGCACAACCGACTTCCTGCGCCGGCTCAACATGCAGATATGCAATCAGTGAATGAACATCACTGGTCTAGCAGGCTTCGACGTTGCAAGCAAAACAGCAAGCTGAGTCGGCTCGTCTCTGCGTCAGGAACGCCGCCTCACCCTCATGCCTCCTCGACTCGCCCCGTGCCCCGCCGCGCAGAGCCACGCCGAGCCACACCGAGACGCGCGCATCCGTAAATACCGCTTCCCGTCCCGTGGCCTCGCCTCTCGCCTAGCTCATCTTGTTCTACTTTTACCCCAGCACAAACAGCACTGCCGAAGGTTTTCTCTTCCTCGCTCGTTTGCTTTCGCTGTCCCTCCGACCCCCCCCCCCCCCCCCCCCCCCCCCCCCCCCCCGGCGATCCTCGTGGATCCTCGTATACCCCCTTCCCTCCTCTCTGATCCCTTCTCCCCCGAAGTGGATAGGCAAACCAGGAGGGTGCGCTTTAATGAAACTTTGAAGCAGCCTTGGCTTTGGAGGCTGCAGAGCCCAGCCTGCCATTGGCGGAGGCCATGTGCTCTGGTGTGTAAGGCTGAGGGGTGCTGGGCTTTGGGTCTCTACAAGGCTCGTAAGGCCTTTCTGAGGAATGTGCTGCGCTTAGAGCATCCACGTCTACATCCTAAACCCTCAAGCCCGGACCGTCAACCCGAAACCCCCAATCCCAAACCTCCCAACCCTGGACCCTTAGCCTGCAACTGGCCAAGGTGTGGGCATCGATGCCGCCACCGCAGCGCCAGCGAACGATGGCGCGCCTGGGCTCGGGCCACAGGTGGTCAGGCGCCCTCAACCCTAACCCTCTGGAAGAGGCCGAGCCTTAAACCATTGCAATAAGTCTTAGGAACATAGCATTTGTAACCACGGAAAACTTTAAGCCCAAAATCCACACTACCCGCAGGTCATTGCTGCAGCGCTTCAATAGTTAGATTCCACATGTCTTCACCCTGACTTTGTGGGCCGGTTCCAAGGTCACTCGCTTCTGAGGCGGCTCTTCTCTGAGACCCACCAGGCCATGGCTTCCGGAGGCCTGGCATACATCTCCGCGTGGCCTTGCGAAGAGCTCTTCAGCTGCGCGGGGTATGTATCATTTGTTTGGCCGTTTGGGAGAGAGGGGGGTTGGTGTTGAAGAGGTTCGAAAGAATTAGAATTAGGTGCGGATGCTGTTGAAGCTGGGGCTTCAATTGCATAGAAGAGGAGGTTAGTATCCTCGGGGCATCACAAAACAGACAAAGGATTGGACATTGTTTCAACAATGAAATGATGTGGAAAGAGCCGTCTCTGGGCTTTTGCCAAGCAACGTGGCTTGTTGCAACCACTCCCCGAGTGCGCTGCTTGCATTCCAAGTGCTGGAGAAGAGAGGGTCCTGACCTCGCCAGGGCAGCGACAGAGGATTTTACCCGTAGAGATACTTCTATCTTGAGTGGCGGTGGAGGCGTGTCTTGAATTTTAGGGGCCCAGCAACCACATAAACACAAGGATCCTACTATCGGGTCTCTATGAAGGGGATTCTGGACAAGCCTGCTTGTAGAATTTGTATGTTTATGGCCCCCCTAGAGATTCCTGTTGCTAACTAACCCCCACGTGGCACTTTGGCTCAGAGCGACGCAAACCGCAAACTGAACCTTTCCTCCGAAAAATGCGGCGCCTCTCGGCTTGGAGCTTCTTTATAGGGTTTAGGGTTTAGGGCTTAGGGTTTCGGATTCACCATGATGTTCCGAAAATGTGTTTCAGGCCCGAAATTTGCCCTTAACCCTGATAAAACCCTAAACCCGAAACCCTAAACCCTAAGCCCTAAACCCTAAGCTCTAAGCCCTAAACCCTAAACCCTAAACGCTAAACCCAGGCTTGACATGGCTCGCGGTCCTCTGCCTAGCACACGGCGAGCTGGACTTGGCCCGCGAAGGAGTGGATCCGGGAGCACCGGGGGGTCCCTTTTTAGGGTTTTTGGGTTTAGGGTTTAGGGTTTAGGATTTAGGGTTTAGGGTTAAAAAAACATAAATGGGGTGCGGCGGGGATTTCAGTTTCTTTGGAGGATTGGGGCTTGGTGTGTTTTTTTGGGGGGTTGATCGGCAGAAGAGGGTTGGTGTTTCTTGCGAGAAAAAAGCAAAGCTCCGTTGAGGAGGTGACTGCGCCTCATCGCCGCTCGGAAGAATGGTCCGTGGCGGGTTCGGCCTTCGGCGATAAAGGGATTGTTGGGGGCCAACCGATGCAGATGTGGGATGTCGATGGATGTCCCATGTTTCAGGGGGAAGCCTCTCATTTCCTTCCTGGCCCAGAGTATCCTTGAAGCCCAAGGTTTGTCCAGCTGACAAAGGCGACGGCGGCTTCGCAGTGGCTGTTTCAGGGTTTTTTGTACCGGAGTTCAGGGGCGATGTGTTTGCAGATTCGGAGCACTGTGGTGCTAAGACCCTGAAGATTCTGCAGATCTTCAAGTCATCTGTGGGCTCGTGCGAAATTTTTGTGAGTGTCCTCTGCTGATGTGTCGCACCCCGCATGGGGAGGAGCTTATCCCTGGAGCCAAAGCGCCTTCACCGGCAGCGACGCTGCGAGAAAGGCAAAGAATGTGAACCGTGCTATCAACCGCAAAATGCAAAGCCTCTAAGCCCCAAAAAACCTCTAAGCGCCCAATCCCAATCCCCATACCCTAAAACCATAAACCCTCATAACCCTACAACCTCAGCTCTAATCCCTAGCCCCTAAAACCCTAAACTTTCAAACCCCCAAACCCTGAACCACTAAACCCTTACTCCCAAAGGAAAATACAAGTCTTACACATCTCCCTGAGTCGTCTTCAGCCCGTATGATGGGGGTTAATCTTGGTCCCTTTATGGAGGTACTTGAAATATGTGATTCCATTTCACCAAATGAACCCCAACAACCCTAAACCCTAAACCCTAAACCCTAATTTGGAGAGCCGCCCTAGACTGCGAGCGATACGATCGCAGGCTGCGCGAGCAGCGCCCGATCCCTCGAGCATTTGGCATCGGCCTCATATGGCAGATTCCAGCAGGGTTCGGCTTGTGTGGGCATTGTGAAGGGCTCGTGTAAGGTTGTTGTGGCACCCTAGGTACGCTTTAGTTTCTGAGCGGCTTCTGTACGCAACTTGAGCATGCACCTAAAGTATGAGGCCGGGGGGGAGGGGGGAGGTTGACAATTTCATTCAAGCTTCGGCAAAAACTAGGGTTTCAGGCATTTTCACTTCCTGCTCCACATCATCTTCAAGGTAAAACGCAGGCCTCGGAAGTTCAATCATCCCCTCCCGCGCCGCTCCCTCCTCCCTCCGTCCCTACCTGCCTCCCCTTTCATCGCCTTTCCTAAAATCAAGAGGGGGAGGTGGACATACGTTTCTTCAGATTTCTGGAGTGATGAGGCTTGCAGAAAAAGCAGGCTGTCGTGGCTTGAGGGTGTGGAGGGTTCGAAGAGCTTTGCCAGAACTGGTAGTGCAAAAGACGGCCTGGGAGCACGAGCGCGCGCCAGGAATCTACAGACTTGACTGTACACTTCGCACACTTTGGGTTCTTGAGCTGAAGGTGGCCTGCGGCGAGCTGGCGAAGCTGCAGAGGCTGGAATCACCTGAAAGCTCGGGCATGGAGAGTCTCGAAGAGGCCGTCTCTTGTTGACTTTAGCTCCTTGGCTCCTGGAGGCTGAGGCCATCCTGGACATCTTTCGTGGAGTGGCTGCCTTCTTCCACAAGCTTGTGACGCCGGAGACATGAGATCACATGACCCATTTGAGATCACATGAGAACACAGAAGCCAACCCAAGATTTTGCAGGATGAAGGCCGCAGCGGACCCTAGATCTTGCTTCGATCGTTGCAGTGCGCAGGAGGAGCAGCCCGAGGGAACCCTCATGAAAGACATCTTTCGATCCGAGGCAACAGTCTGACGGGGTGGATCATGCCGCAGCTTCTAGAAACGCGTCATCCGTGTGCACTCCATCTTTTGCTCGCTGTTTTGCACGGCCTCTTTTCCTCCAGGCCTCGGTCGCCCATACTTACCGCTGAGGCCCGCGACAGATTTTGGAAGTTTTTCACGTTTGCAATGGAGCAGGAGGTGTGGTGTAAGTGGTGTAAGGGCGGCTGCATGTTGTCATTCCATTACGGATAGGATAGTTTTTCCCCATTCCCGACACGAAAGCACGCAATTATCTGAACATGCGTTTTGATTGCCCTCCTCATAAGCCACGTGGAACGGCAATAGGGTTTTATTGGCGGGTTTGTGCAAGCTGACAGAAACCAGCGAAGAACAGCACCTGCGAGCCAAACTACTATGGACGCAGGCCGCACATCGGCAAGCTGCGGTGCAGTTGTGAGACAGGGATTCAGAGAAGGAGGCGTTTCAATCCAAGGCTCAATTTGGGCTGAAAGCTGGCTGAAAGAATCAGCTCTTGACTTTTCAGCATAGAAGACACTGGTTCTTCAGGGTATTGGCCCTGATCCCTTTGAATCTCAATCTCTCTGTCTCTGACTCTACCTTTCTCTCTCTCTCTCTCGGTCTCTCTCTCGGTCTCTCTCTGTCTCTCTCTCTCTCTCTCTCTCTCTCTTTCTTTCTAGAGGCGGAAGTTTCTGTCCGATCCCCACAGCCACCAAATCTTCCCATTTGCAGCATCGACACCGGATTGAGGGCGAAGACAGAACCCTCCGAACCTTGTTCCAGCCGGGTGCCCCCTGGCAGTGCCCAGCGGGCCGGCGCGGCTTGTTCATAGAAGCGTGGCAAAGGCAAATACCGAGGCTAGGCGAGCCTCCTCCCTAGGCGAGCTTGTAGAGATGCGCCAGATGTCGGCGGAAAAGAAGCTTTCCAGGAGTCTGAAAGCTGTCATAGTCTGAAAGCTGTCATAGTCACCACTCCGACGAGTTCCCGGGGAAGTCCAGTTTCAGTTCCCCAAAAGGATATGTCAGTTCACGAGCTGCCTGCTTCTCTTCCGCCTTTCAGCGGCCATGAAGCTGGTACCTGAAGCCCTGCAGTACAGCTTCTGGACCTCCCCTTGAACCAGGAGACGGAGACGAGGACGCGACTCCTCGTGGCCTGGCGCTGCTGCTCGAGGCGCCCGAGGCTCCTCTTCTGAGCCGCCTCAGGGGATTTCAGGGGTCACTGTTTGGGGTTTCGATTCGGGTGTGTAGGCTGTGTCGGGTTGAGGGTCTGGGGCTTTTGGGGGGTCACTCATATAGAATTGCCACGAGCAGGCATCGGCCCCCTTCTCTGCTAGTGCTGTTGGGGACCTCGGTGGATTGGCGAGTACTTCTTCTCATCTTTGTGGTCTGACCTCATCCCTCGGATGGAAACGAACCCACCTGGAACCATGGCAGGCAAACCCAGAATCCCAGAGCCCCGAGACCTTCACATTCTTACGCATGAATGTGCATGCTACCTTGCTCCACTCACCTGGCCCTAAACCCTAACCCTAAACCCTAAACCCTAAACCCCAAACCCCAAACCCCAAACCCTAAACCCTAAACCCTAAACCCTAAACCCTAAACCGAAACCCTAAACCCTAAACCCTAAACCCTAAACCCTAAACCCTAAACCCTAAACCCTAAACCCTAAACCCTAAACCCTAAACCCTAAACCCTAAACCCCAAACCCTAGCTCGACAGGCCCTGGCGCTTGGGTCCGCAGCAGCCGCGTCGCCGCTGGAGTTGGTTGCGGCGGCTGCTCGGCGGATCTGAAGTTGGGAAGTTGGGAAGTTGGGGAGGTTTTGCGAGGAGGTTAGCTCTGTTCACAGTCTTCTTGGTCTCCTGGGAGTCCCTAAACCCTAAACCCTAAACCCGAAACCCGAAACCCTAAACCCTAAACCCTAAACCCTAACCCCCTAAACCCTATCCTCCATGGGCTTCCGCCCAGGTCTCATCTTCGCCGCTTCGATTCGCCGCAGAGGCGGCCGAGTCCACGAGCAGCGAGGTCCATGGAGGGGAATTTGTTAGTTTGTTCGGGTTGAGGGTTTAAGCGGGTTTAAGGCTTAGGGCTTAGGGGCTTAGGGTTTTCGGGGTATAGGGTTTTCGGGGTTTAGGGTTTAGTGTTTAGGGTTTAGGGTTTGCTTGGGTTCTGGAAAGTTTCGTGTTCTCCGAGTTTCCTGTCTGTGGAGGCTTTGTGGGATGTTGTAGAGGCATAGGGCGGTGGGGGGGGGCAGTTCCCAGGATGTCAGGCTTGAAAGCTTCTGATACATTTCGGCTGTCCTGTCCAGGTGTTGCTTTCCTCACCCTGCCTGTGGCTGCACCAGCAGTTTGCGGAGGAATTGGCCATCGCGTGGGAAGCCCTGGGGTTGCTTTTGGGCTTTAGGCTTCAGTTTTCCATGTTCAATGATTCAACAAGGGGCATTCCTCTAGGATCCACACGCAAAAAAAGATTTGCTTATGGCTCGGGGAGCTCGGCTTGTGCTCGGACACGCCTGTGGTGGCCCCAGGTGCTCGGAGTACTCGGCTGCGGCGTTGCTTGTGAACCCACCGCAGGAGGAGCCCAGGCGAGCATGGGCTTCCTGCATGCAAAGTTTTTTTGGGGCTTCGGGGTGTCGTCTCGTAACTTCTCTTTCTAGCAGGTGTGGTGGCTTCCGTTCTTCTCAATTCAACAGCTTCTGTAGCTACATGGCCAGTGAGGGCTCTACTTAGCATCATGCTCTGCAAGGCTTCTTTCGCAGAGCAGACCAGATAGAACCTGAACCCCACAGTCTTGGTTCCTTTCTTGGAGGCGCCTATCGAAGAAGCAGAAGCAAAAGCTTCGTCGAAGGAGTGTTGATGCGGCATGAGCAGACTTGAATGGTTGTGAGCTGCGTCGTGTCAGTGGTTCCATCGTGACTTCAGAATCTCAGAGTCTCTCCGGGGGGCAGTTCCGGCCGAGCTTGCCAGCTGAGCAGACAAGCCGTCAGTTCTTTTCTCTGCTCTTTTCGATCTCTTGCTGTGGAAGGAAGGCGGAAGAAGAAGCGTTGCAGGCAGCAGCAGCAGCTGAGGAGAGCGTGCTCATGGACTCAGAGTTTGGAGTTCGCACTGATTGCCCTCTTTTCACCATTTGTGGCTTGGTCTCTTCGTAACTGCATGCCTGGCGACGAGCATGTACACGGCTGCTAGATGCATCTTACACCTCTTGAAGCCCATAATTGGACAGCTCACCTATGTGTGCCACAGCTGGCGTCTGACAACCGGTGTTCTTGATACTTGGGCAAATTGCAACACACGAGATTGTGTAGGAATTGATTCCTGACTACTGCGCCGGCCACGTGCTGTCATCCTCTGTGGCTTCACTAGTTCCTTCAGACCTCTCTGTGCTATGACCTGCACCCCCCTGAACTGCAAATCCACAACCCCAAGCCCCGCAACCCTCTTCAACACGAACCTGTTGCAGCGCCTCCTACAGGAGCCCAAGACGCCGCAAGGGGCTCGGTTCGTGTGGCCTCCGCAAATGGCACTGACATGCAAATCAGCTCACATGTCACAACCGGCACCTCTTGAAAAAAGGGACCAAAGCCGTAAAACCAAAAAACATCTAAAACCCTAAGCTCCTAAACCCCCCAAAAGGCCCCAAAACCGCTGGACCCCCTCAAGTAGCCCCCCAAATAGCAGGACCCCCTTGATAGATATGGACCAATAAAGGGCATCCCGGTATCCCCCTGATGCGGGGCTCCCTGCAGCACTCAAAACCAAGGCCAAGGCCGGCCTCCGCCGAGGTGCCCACGCCCCTCTCCCTCTCCCCCCCAGAAATAACTGTACATGTGTAAATAAATAAATAGAAATATAGAAGAAAAAAAAAATATATATATAGATATATATATATATATGTATATAGTCTGCTAACCTAACACTTGTAGATCTCCACAGGCTAGAGGACTTCCACTCACGGTCCCACAACAAAAGTCCATCGCATATCCAGCGCGTACTACACCAAGATCCAAACCACCAACCCGAGTCAACTCACCGTCGACAACTCCGGAGTCCGCTGCACATCACACCCACAGGGCCTTTGTGCTTCCTTACAGCTTCGCAGGGTAGCTGTTCGTTCCGTTCTTTTGGGGTAAGCTTAGAGGCTAGGGGGGCTGCCAACATGCACTAGTGCAGGTTACCTTTCAAAGCAGATGGAAGAACAGAGACGAACAATAGATACCTAAAGTATAGGGGATCAGTGAGACTTTTACAGATGCTTATGGAGTATTACCTTCAGCTGGTCAAGTGCGATACCGGCAACTTGCATCACTTCATTAGCTAAGATCAAGCAGACAATCAGGACCCTTTGGCCCCTCTGCGATTCGGTGGTGCCAGAGGAATCAGTGAGGATGTCGGCAGCGTCAGGCTGCAATGCTGAGCTTTTGATGTTCCGGGTTTCCGGTGTTTCCCGGCGGCCGAAAGTCTGACAATCAGACAGATCTTGAACGCATAAACACCCTCAAAGCCTCAACCACCTGTCAGAAGGGCGATGAGTGAAATCCTGAACCTTAACCCTACATTTTTCAGTCTCGGGCTTCAGTCTATCGATGCCAGCGACAGTGAAGGTCTGACAGAAGTTCGCTGGGTGGCCCTGCAACAACAAGGCGCGTTCAGGCTAAGAAGACCTCCTTAGCCGAAGGGTTTCCAGAGTTAAGGCTCTCGGTTTAACCCCTAAACAAGAAACACCTCATGTCATGGTCTGTAAAAGTCAAGTTGCACCGATGCATGTCAGAAGAAGACCCGGTATCTCATGCGGAGACTGTCATTCCGTAGAGGCAGCAGCCCGGAGTTTGGGCTCTTTTTCTTTTTAAGCTCCCGCCTCTCAGAGCCGCAAAAGGAGTGCCTTGACACACTAAACGGACTATGAAGCCCAACAAAAAGCAAGCCTAAAAACCCTCGAATCCCACAAAAACACCTTGAGCCTTAGCCCAAAATCCCTTTGAGACCTTGGCACGAATGGGCCATGGAAGCAAGAATTTGTGTTGTCTCATTTTTTTTGGGGGGGGGGGGGGGGGGGGGTGCCCGGCGTCCGGGCGTCCTGCTTAAGCACGGAGCCCTCGGTCTTTTGGGGTACCTACCCAAGAAGGGACGAGACATGTGCTTGCTTTGAAGCCAGAATGCTAGGTCGGATTCCGTGAACTCGCTACGCGACTTCGGCGTGGAGTCCCTGAGGTAACGGGTCTACTCGCCACGGCTCGTCTTGTACTTCGGGTCGGGATTTGCCTGTTCCGGCTTTGCGAGAGCGCCAGGAACTCTGTTTGGCTTGGGGGGTGTTGACATATGCCCTAAACCCTAAACCCTCCAGTGCTTTGGGCATGTGTTGATGAATGCCGACGTGAAGCTTGGCGCGGCTCAGACATGAGTGGGGAGAATGCCCAAGATGTAGCTGCTCTCAACGACTCCGCTCCGCCATGCATCGTCGATGACCTTCCACGTTGCCAGCCTACGGTAGATGAGGCTCCTTGCCAGCAAATCGGGTGCAGGTGGGAACTGACAAGATAGCGACTGTATGGACGGGCTGTCTGTGGGAGTTTTTTTAGGGAGGGCGGAGCAGTCGAGGTGAAGATTCAGGATGTGAGCGCCATGTCATGTCATACCGTCTACCAGAACCATCTCACCTGCTGCAGGAACAGGGCATACAGCCGGCGCTGCCCGCACACGGGTCCCTGGCGGAGGTGCGCTGAGGAAAGAATCTGAGTGCTTGGAAGTGGGGTGTGCGAGGCAAGTGTTTGCTTAGATACATGTTGTAACAGAACATCCCTTCGCAAAAGGACCCCCAAAAGGAACCCGACTGCCGAACAACCCCGAGCTGGGAGGCACTGGCTGCGCGATTCGAGATCTTCAGTGAAAGGCTGGACCCATATTGAGTTGATTCTGTGTCGAGATCATGCCGGTAATGTGTCCTAGGACCTACTCGTAGCAAGTTAGACCCATGAATGCCGAAAACCTGGGAGACGTGGAAAGCCCCGAACGGTGCCGAAGACCTGTGAAGCTTCAAAGCTCGGTTCTCCACATTGGGGTCCTCTTTTTAAGCACCTACCGAACTCTGACCACCTGTCATGTCAGCACCCAGAGGCCATGCCTGGGCTGCCGCACTGACGACTCGTATCACTGGCTCCACGGCGGGATCGGGATGGCCGCGGGTTTCAGATATTCTCGGGTCACCACACTCTTCCGCATAAGTTCCTGGAGCTGTAGACGAAAGCAACATCTATGGGTTCGCAGACGCATTACATCCCCGGGCCAACAGTTTCGAGCTATGGCCTCGAATCTCGCACATTCCCATTCAAGGCACTGGTGGAGTGGGGCAATTCTTGGTCCTTCGCTTTGCCTACACTGGCAAGTAGGGGAATGAATATTGAATATTAGCGAGGCTTTGGGGGAGGAGGGGGGGGCATGGTTGAACTTCTTAAAGCTGGCGGGTCGGTCTGTCGGGGGGTGGGGGGGCGGGGGGAGGAAGAAGTCGGACTTGGTCGTCGCGCGCTTCAGTTGCGCAGACTGCTGCGCTTTGCTTTTGTTGTCAGAACCGTTAGGTGGTATTGTGGTGTCGGAAGGGTCTTGCAACGACAAGGCCTGCAGCTCCTGCATAAATGGTTAGATCGCAGGTTGTTGCTGCTACTGCCTCCTGCAATTATTTTCGTGCTGCTCCTCCTGCTACTATTGCTGGTACGAAATACTCACGGATCTTCCGACGACGACGACGATGCTACTACGACGAGCATTACTACTACTACTACTACTACTACTACTACTACTACTACCACTACTACTACTACTACTACTACTACTACTACTACTACTACTACTACTACTACTACTACTACTACTACTACTACTACTACTACTACTACTACTACTACTACTACTACTACTACTACTACTACTACTACTACTACTACTACTACTACTACTAATACTAATACTAATACGAATACGAATACGAATACGAATACTAATACTAATACTAATACTAATACTAATACTAATACTAATACTAATACTAATACTAATACTACTTCTACTACTTCTACTACTTCTACTACTTCTACTTCTGCTTCTTCTGCTTCTACTACTTCTGCTTCTTCTGCTTCTACTGCTACTACTACTACTACTACTACTACTACTACTACTACTACTACTACTACTACTACTACTACTACTTACCTAAAGCCTCCACCCAGGCTCTCCTACAGCCGTGTCTATGCCCAGGCCAAGAAGGCCGGGCTGGGGCTTGGGGCTGTTTCGAGGGGGTTGAGCTGGCAATGCTGAATCCGATGCCTTTATCCCTGCCTGTGGCGCTAAAGCATTAGGGCCCTGAAGTCCTAAGCAGGGTACGGCTTGCGACCGTGTTCCTGCCTAAGCACTTCTTCTGTGTGCTCGCTACACAGTCTTAGGGCTCAAAGTCCCTCTGCTTTGGGCCTGATGGTCAGGCCAATCAGGCCAGAGTTCCGAATCTTGGGCTGTGTACTTGGCCCTCAACTCCTGCAAAGCTCACAGGTCTCTGGGGCTCTGCAGTCGGAGCTTCCGCCCGGGTCCTTGGTGGGTGCCTCTGTGGAAAGTAAAGCCCTAGCAGATTGGGGGTGGAAGGTGCAACTTTGAGCGGTTTAGGGCTTAGGGTTTCGGCTTCAGGCGGGTTTGCAGGGGGGCTTAGAGGGGTTGAGGGTCTAAGGTCGATGGTGTGTTTAATGGAGTGTATCGGGCTTTAGGGTGTCTACGTGTAGCCCCCATCTTCCATTCTATTGTGGCACACTGGCACCTGCTTCATGGGAACGGCTCACGCATTGATGGAGAGCAAAGTCGTCACAAAGTTGTTCCTAGACCACCTCTGGGGCATCTCCGAATCTTGAAGAAAGGCCACCCCCCCCCCCCCCCCCCCCCCCCCCCGCCGCCGGATTGCTTCAGGTATCTGTGGAGCTAACAGCCTTGAGACTTGGCATCTGGACCATTGGGGGTGTGGTCTTTGCTAAGCCTGTGCGAAACCCCAGGAGCATTGCCCCAAAGCGCGAAACCCACCCCCTGCAAGGTCCTGGAGAGTCAGGTACTTTCCTCTTGCAGCGGAAGTCGGCCCTACACAGGGTGACCTTTGACACGACATCCAGGGAGTCTCACAACATCCAAACCCCTCAATCTACCATTTGGTTCTGATCATGAAACCTGTAGTCTCTAATTCGGGCAGGGGGGTGGCCAGCATCAGGTTCATTGGGTCCCTTGTCAGAGGATTGGTTCCTCGCGGACCTGGCGGCGGTCTTCGCGGGGATCGGGACGGTGCCGCTGAGCGAGGTGCCGGGGACCCACGAGACAACACCAGACAATTTTGAGTATCTGATCAAGTTGTACTATAGGTCTTGTCATATGACGTTTTATACTGCAGTATAGTACCCTCAACCCTAAACCCTAAACCCTATAGGATGTTTCACAAGAGGGTAGCGTGTCACATCAGGAGGATCCTCGGAACAATTCCGATCTGAGAAGGGGAAGCAAACCAGGGTACAACTAGGCCCTATCATTAGGGCTTGGGCTGCATTACGGTTTGCGTAGGGTTCAAGTAGGGTTCACTTTGGGTCCAGCTGGAAGACAATTAGGTGCTGGCATGCGCTCAGGACTGGGATTTGGCGAAACTTCGCCCCGTGGTGGAGAGGTGCTGGGCTAGGAGATTGTGTCGGGCGAATCTGTAACAGCTTTGGGTAGATGGATCGATACCTTTGACGGTAGCATGTTTTGGCTGACCTGAAGCTCCCTAGACTCCCTACACCCTGAACTCCCTACAGTAGCCCACGCCCTAAGCAGCTCCGAAGCCCATCTGTGCAGGTGTGAGCTTTCCACGGTGTTCTGCGATGCATCCCAGCTGCCCAAATGCCTTGCGCTCCCGTCGCTGAGGCGGCGGCGGTTCGGATTTGAGGGGCCTTTTGGGGTTCAGGGCCTTTCGGGTTGGGGCACACCACCGAAGATTGAAAGCCCACCGGCTGAAGCTGAACCATGCTGCATTCCCCTGAACCCGAAACCCTCAACAGCAGGTGGATCATCGTCCTGGGTGCTCAGGAAGATGGGAGTGCTTTGGCAATCTGGGAATCACGAAGGTGAGGGCTCCTTGAAGGTGTTGCATGGGCCGGCTGCCTTCAATCCCAAAACCCCGGAGCACTCAGAACCAGTAGGCTTTATGAAGACACATCGGGGAGAACTTAAGGTGAGATCCGGGAGCCTGACCCCGGCTGCCGCATCGACCCGTCTCTTGGCTGCAGAGCTCCGTCTTCCTTCTTGAGAGCGGCATATCGCACAGTGCTCTCAGGTAACCCAGCAGAAGTTCCAGATATCGTATCAACTGAATGAATGGCGCGTGTAATGCTACAAGGAAGTAGAAATAGAGGGTGTGCTACTATCATGGCTGCGGTGGCCCTGGCGAAATCTCATCTCTGGGACTCGTCGCCTTTGGGTCTTCTGAGGATGGCGTCCTTGGCAGCCCAGCACGCAGAGGCACCCATTCGGACCCGAGGACAGACGCAGGTTGCTGGACTTTTTTGGGCTACCGACTTTCGGGTGTCCCACCACAGTCCCTTGGGCTCTTGACGAATGCCATGGTCAGCACCCTGAGAGCTTGTCTTATCTTGTCTTCTGAGTCTTGTGTGTGGAGGTGTTTCGGCCTTTCTTTGCGTGAGCTTGCAGTTCTCCTGTGCCTGAAGGACCCCTGGATGTCCACACAATCCTCCATACTTCAGGCACCACGGGCCTGCCCAAAGGTCGCCCGGCTTCCAGGGATTTCGGGGCACTTTTCTTTCATGAATGCCTTGCCTTAAGACCAGTCTTCTGCATGTCTTCTGGAGAGCAAGGCGTGGTCTACAGCGACGAGCTCTGGCACAGGAATATGGCCATGTGCAGTGGCCGCAAGGTCTATAGAAGTCCATGTCAGAGTAGTTTCAGTGGCACTTTCCCGATGTGGCCTTCACCGTGCGTAGCAGTAGCTCGGAACCGAAAAGTCTGCCCGGGCAGTTGAGGTATCCTGGCCTCAATGTGGGCAACTGGGCGGAAAGTTTGCTTCCAAACTGCCCCAAGCAGCGTCCCCCAGCACGCCCGGGAAGGCTCATGCAGCGAAGCCTTATCTGAGTAGTGCCAGTGCCAAGTGCAAGTCTTCTTTAGGGCCGAGCGCCCCCGTCGAACTGGTACATCTGAAGCTTCAGCCGGCTGTTTGGTAGGGTTTCAGGGCACCTCCTTAAAGCTTAAAGCAGAAGGAAAAAGGACACTGTCAGGCTACTCGTACATGCCGCTCGCCTACATTACCGACCGCCACACGGACACTTGGCTCTGAGGGTTTTGTTGCTGCTTGTGTCAAGTCTTGGGTTCCCTGAAGCCTTCGGCCATAGAATCCTGAACTCCACGCCATGCCCATCCGAACCGTCCCGAACCCTTTAAGCACGGAAGGGGATCCCCCACAAGATCTAGAAGGCGCCCCGCTTGAAGGAAGATGGGGCCCTCTGAAGGCGGGGTTTAAACAGACTCGGGAGGTGTACACGGCGCTTTGGAACGGTGGACGCGTGGGGATCCGAACACCGGGCTCCACGGACGCCTCTTGGACGGAGTCCCTCGAGTCTGAAGAAGCCCCAAAAGATGGTCAACTGGCTTGTAAGGAAGGGTTGAGGGTGGTCTCGAAGATGCCATGATCCCGGAACGTAACAAACAGCTACTTGTAAGCTGGGGTTCAGGATGCCGTTCAGCTACGTTCGGACTTCATGCTTGCAGGAGTCCTCAAACGGACAAATCTGTTGACGAAAGTCGCCGAGGGACTTCTCCTGCACCGCAAGCCTGAACCCTGAGCCTATGACCTGTCAGCTCGAGTCGAGGAAATCTTTCGGGACCTTCAGGCACTTCGGCCGACGGCGACTCGGCTCCGCAGTTAGCAATGCGCTCCAACACTTGCAACAGGGGGATGCACCCTGCGAGCTTGATATAGAGCCCGAGATGGCTTGTTTCACAATTGACAAAGCCCGAGTTGTAGCCCAAAGCCTTGGAAAGCATCAGGTGCTGAAAGGGGTCCCGGCCTTCTGGGAACGCGTCCAGCGTGCGGCAAGGCTCGTGCAGGCCTCCCGACGAGAAGGAGATGTGGTTGCTTTCTGGGAGTGGCATGCTTATGATTCCGGGGACATAGGGTGGTTTGAAGGTGATGGCGGGCTTTGAGACGTGAGCTGTGAGCAGGGGTCGTGCCTCTCCTTGCCGTCCACACTCGCATGCACATATCTCACGAAGCACATGGCGGTGCATGTCCCAATTGCCACATGCCACTGCTTCAACCGTCGAGTCGTATGGGTGTTGTCTGGTTTATAGCGAGTGTTGAGCTCACAGTGCTAGAAATGACAGCAGCAGTGGCCATCCATCGTCCTCATGTGGCAACGGGGCCGTCCTGGCAGAGAGAGGCCGTACACGACATGAAAGCTTCTTCAAATCAAGGATCGGGCGCTATGCTTGCTCGGAGGCCGCTGCCGCGTGCTGCAGCTCGGTCCTGTTTGGCTTCAAGAACGATGGGCTTGCAAAGTTGAGGGTGCAGGGGTTCTGGCATTGAGGGTAAAGAGTCTGCACCGCTCGACGTTACTCACGTTCGCCTTCCAAGGGGTACGCAGCCCAAGGATTTGTGGTGCTGGTGCGCTGAACCCTGGTGTGGCCGAATGGTGCCCCAGCTGCGCTGGTGCGAGCTGCGCAAGGATTGCACGTTTGAGAGAAGCAGGTGTAGTTCTTGTTGGGAGGACCTCATATTGGGGGACGTGGGGCTCGTGAAGCTGTCTGCCGAGCAAACCCGAGGTCCTTGGGCCGCCAAAAGCCCTTCAACTCTTGCCCCAAACCCCTCCAAACACAGCGTAGGTTTCGCACATGTGCGGTGGACACTGGCCCGGTGGAGTTTCTGGAGATGTATGGAGGACCTTTTGGGTCAGCTTTCTTGCGTTTGCTTCGTGGGGCTGTGGGGGGCTATGCCGAGGGGCTTCAGGGCTTGGGGGATCAGGATGTAGCGATTGTTGCTTTTTTGCTTGTCAGGCACCGAGTGTGGTAACATCGCTGTCAACCGAAAGATCAACAGGGGCATCGAGTTCAAGGTGCCGAGGCCCTTGCCTGGTAGCCTACAGATCACTCAACCCGGGTTGCGTACCTTGAACGAACGTAGAGTAAGATGCGGTGACAAGGAAGCCAGACTGTTTGTACCGCATAAACAAGCCTGTTATCGTAGCAAAATCTGAGATTCCCTCACTCTAGGCCAGTAACCTCACAAAATTGCGGATGGCTCCGAAGGTGCACTCTTACGGAGACATGGCGGCCAACTGCGGCGAGCTCGTGGTAAAGAGCCTGGATGGCCATGCAGAGAAGCCCAATGGTGTAGGGATATGTGGGGCTTCGGCTTCCGGGATCTCACAGCCGGGTATGGCATTTGGGTACAGGTACAGGCACCATTTCTAGGCGTAGAAGAGTCGGGCAGCTTGTATGCAGTGTGTTCTACACTGAGGACAGGGAAGCATATGTTCTCCTGCTACTACAAGGACTGCGTGCGCAAAGCTGTTGGCCAGGGATTTGAGTGCATGGGACAGGAATGCACGGAAAGAGACTCTGTGGAGCATCCATGTGTTTATGCCGTGTTGGCTCTGTTACGGCACGTTCCTGTTGAGGAAGCTAAGTTCATATATCATAACAACCAAATCAGAGTCTTTATTATACAGCGTGCTGGAGGACCCAGAGCGGACGGCCGCAGCGTTCACAGAGGCCCTCTCACCTTGCTTGTGCTGGACGGAAAGCACGCACCAAGTCCTAAGCTGCTTTCGAAGTCACATGTATTCTACAACACCGTTCCACCCCCCCTTCCCCCCCTCCGAGTGCCCCACCCCTGGTCCGGCAGACTATCAGTGGTGAAAGGAAGTTTCTCCGCTGGTGCTGTGGCTTTGGGGGTTAGGTCGGCACTGTGATGTCTCAGATCAAGGTGGCTGTTGATTTCGGAGCAACTTGATTGGGACACATGTGCCACAGTGGTTCCCCGTCGACAGCCTGGTCCTGTCAAGGACGGTTTCTACAAAATTGGGGACCTGGTACGTGTGGAGGGAGACGAGATGCTTAGCTCAGAGGGCTGCGTCATGTTATGCTCTAGAACTCGACCTTTCTATGTGTTTCATGCCGGAGGTTTTGCATCCACGTGATGGCAACATGAGAGACCCAAGGATTGAAGTCATTGGTCGTGCAAAGACGTCCATTAAGCTGGCCATGGGCAAATGGGTCTTCCCAGAGTCTCTGGAGGCCTTGTACAGGACGTCTGCGCCCAAGAACTTGAATGGGTTCAGTGTGGTACCTCGCAGCGGAGGTATAGCTATAATGGCTTATCGTGTGTGCGTACACACACACATATATATATATATATACATGTATATGTATGTACATAGACGTACGTATGTATGTTCTGGTACACCCCTGCCAGGACCGAGCTCGATGCCGACAATGTGCGACATGTCTTTGTTCATGGAGACCTTCACCATGACGCTGTGGTCGCAGCGGCTCAGATCCGGAATGTAGTGTTTCCTTGCGAGTCCACAACCCGAGACCATTGATACACTTAGCATTTTGGCCGAATGGTTTCGGGTCCCCTGGCAGCTTCGTCATCGGACAGGACATACCAAACAACAGCTGACTCGACAACCCCGAGCCTGGCAAAATCAAACTTCAAGTGACCGTCCTGCACAGCATTCTCTTGTGTTCTCCTTCGCAGGCCCTGTTCTGCCCCCCTTAAACTCCTAACACCCCTTAAATCCCCAACTCTCCGAATTCCAAACCTCAAGCCCCAAACCCCAAACCCTCAACTCTCCAACCAAACCCCACACCCCAAACCTTTGGTGCGCTTCAGGTGGTTGATGCGGAGTCGAAGACCTCAGTCGCTTGGCTGCTCTTCGACTCAGCAGGTCGCAGCTTGGACACGGAGACGCCAATGCCCGAGGTTTAGAGTCTAGGGTTCAGGGCATGTAAAGAAATACTGGGGGTTTACGTTTAGGGTTCCGGGTACATGTAGGCAGCTGACTGAACATGCGTTCATTCATAGTCTGCCCATCCCCCCCTCCCTGAGCCCTGAGCCCTGAGCCCGAAATCCTGAAGCTCCAGATGATGCAAGGACCCTTCCCACCTCCTGCAGAAGCTGCAGCGCCGGAGCCAGGCTCCGCTGTGCGCAGTGCTCTGGCTTCCTTTTGGCCTGTTGCTCTTGGTTTTTGCTAGCAAGACTGCTCCTAATTTATGGGGTGTAGCGCGCGCAACGGTAGGGGGGGTCCCAGCCCGGTTTCAGTTGCCGGAAGGTGCCAGGGAGGGGTCTCAGGGAGAAGTGCAGAAAGTTTCTGGTTGGGGAAGGGTTGGGAAGGGAAGGAGACCAGATCCTTGGTCTGTTTGTTCAAGACGCCTCTCAGCTGGAGAGACGAATTCCTTTTCATTGCTGCTGTTGCTTTGGTTTTCCTGAGCTGAATGATGGTTGCTATGAGACGTTTGGGCTGTGGGTTTTTTAAGGTTCAGGGTTCATGATTCAAACAGCTCCGGCCGAAGACTTTCGATGCAGGGTTCGTGACATGCAGTGCTTGCTGCTTTCCTTATATGGGATCCTAGATGGGTAATATCGGGGCTACTGTGGTAGATGGGTGTATATGGCAACAGAAGTTGGCATATTGCATCTCTTAATGCCCGAAGCACCGGGCTCCTTTTGTGGGCTTCAACAACGGGGCGCCTGGTTTAGGGCAGCCCCTCTCCTCCTCCCCCCCACCCCCCCACACTTGTAGCCCCCTTGATCTTGAGGTGCTTTTGGCAGAACAGCCGTTTTCCCAAGAAGCAGGAACGCTGAATAGTACAGGCTCGGCTCGGGGGAAAGGGCGAACATTGTGGTAGGAATGCTGTAATTCGGGCTGTGGCCCTGCGTTGTGACGTCACCCACTTTCTTAGACAGCCAACATCTGTGAGTCACCGAACATTGGGAGCTGGGCTGATGTTCGTCCATGTGCTGCTTGCTGTCTCTGTCACCGCAGTAACACCAGCAGGCCACGGATTTCAGACCGAACGCGTCGGCAGATTTTTTGATTGGGCTCTTATTCCACTCCCTTGCTGAGGGAAACTGGACAGAAAGTGCCTTCTGTCCATTTATGGAGCAGCAATCGAAGATGAGCTACAGAGGCAAGACGGGTGAACGCATAGATCTCCAGCAGAAGAGGTTTAGGAGTTTAGGGTCAGAGAACGAACAAGGAAGTCGACCTCACCACCTAGACCCAAGATGCTTAAACCTGAAGCCCAAAGTCAGTCCCCCTGAAGAGGAGTGCCGTCTCGGCGGCGCGAGCTTCGCTCAGCGAGATGGACACGGCCTGGAGCTTCAAGAAGCGTCTTGCTTGGTTTTTTCGTGTTTACCGCACAGGGCTGAAAGAAGACAGTCTCGTTGTTCTGACCATTGCCATTGCGATTACGATTGCCATCTCCATTTTCAGTACGATGCGAACCACCTGCCAGTTTCAAGCGTCCAATGTTGGCTCTAAGCCCTACCTTCAAATCAAGTAGACGATGAGTTTGGGCAGCAAGAACCTAGTTTTTGGGTGATGGAGCCCGTTTGCTTTGGGGAACTTAGGGATTTCGGGTAAGCCCGCAACCTCTTTTTGCCCAGGCAGGGCGGCACCTCCTTGCAGGCTGCGCGAATTGAGCCTCGGATGTCTCTGTGAGTTGAGGAAATCTCCCGGCTTTTCGGAAAGTGGGCAGGTCTCTAGTGTGGTCCATTTTGGGGTCCTTGTTGAAGTAGGGAGCCTCATCTTTAGGGGACCTGCAAAGCGAACCATCATTTTTGCTGTTGCCCTTCGCAAGTACATGCATGTATACGTGCAGTACTTGGCGGGCTCTGTGGGCACTTGAGGAACATGAAGTTGTGCAAACAGTCTTCCCATGTTTTGACATCTTAGCAACCAGATCAGGGTTTGGAGCGGCTTTGCCTGTTCCTGAGCGCTTTCCGATGTCTCAGACGGCGTGTTCAGACCTAATCTAGACACTTGTCAGGTTGAAGGAAACACTGGTATTACAACAACAACAACAACAACAACAACTACTACTACTACTACTACTACTACTACTACTACTACTACTACTACTACTACTACTACTACTACTACTACTACTACTACTACTACTACTACTACTACTACTACTACTACTACTACTACTACTACTACTACTACTACTACTACTACTACTACTACTACTACTACTACTACTACTACTACTACTACTACTACTACTACTACTACTACTACTACTACTACTACTACTACTACTACTACTACTACTACTACTACTACTACTACTACTACTACTACTACTACTACTACTACTACTACTACTACTACTACTACTACTACTACTACTACTACTACTACTATACTACTACTACTACTACTACGACTACTACGACTACTACTACTACTACTACTACTACTACTACTACTACTACTACTACGACTACGACTACGACTACGACTACGACTACGACTACGACTACGACTACGACTACGACTACGACTACGACGACTACGACTACGACTACGACTACGACGACTACGACGACTACGACTACGACGACTACGACTACGACGACTACGACTACGACGACTACGACTACGACGACTACGACTACGACGACTACGACTACGACTACCACTACCGCTACCACCACCACCACCACGACTACTACTACTACTACTACTACTACTACTACTACTACTACTACTACTACTACCACTACTACTACCACTACCATTACCACTACCACTACCACTACCACTACCACTACCATTATTATTATTATTATTATCATTATTATTATTAAGTTATTGTTATTGGTATTATTATTCTTATTATTGCTATTGTGATTCTATTGTTTTGATGCAGTTCCAGACATAAACTTGCAGTGCTGGAACAAGCAACTCGAACAAATCAGGACAAGAACAGCAGCCCAGCAAGTCCTGAACTTGAGGCGCGGCTCTACCTGGAGCTTGGAGTTCCGATGTCGCGGGCAGTTCAGCTGCCCCTCGGGTGCAAGGAGGCATCTTGCCCGGAGGGCGCCTGCAGGCTGTCTTGTGGGTCTTGCACTGTTTTGTTGTGTTTGGGTGGTGTTTGGTGTCAGGAAGGCAACCCTAAACCCTGTGCCCTGAACCCCAAACCCCAAACCCCAAGCCCTAAACCCCAAACCCCAAACCCCAAAACCCTATCCCGTCTCTGGAATCGCCCTCCACTAGTCCCAGAGGCTGCTCTCGGACCAGCCGCTGGTCGACGTCCAGTCTCAGTTGGAGGAGGTCCTCTATGGGTTTAGGGGTTTAGGGGTTAAGGGTTAAGGGTTTAGGGTTTAGGGTTTAAGGGTTTAGGGTTTAGGGTTTGGGGCTTGGTTGCAAGTTACGAATTTGCTAGGGCCGGGTATAAGGGGAGGAGAGTGTGTTCCTGGTTTCCTTTCAAGGCTTCCTCAGCTCTTAAAAGCTCTGGTCCTTCAGACTCCTTTTTGCGAGGTGCCCTGAATCCATTCCCACCTACTCTAACGCCATGACATACAACGGCCGCACTTCGGGTGTAGGGTTCAGGGTTTTGGGCTTAGGGTCTAGAACTCTAGAACGTTTCAGGGTTCAGGGTCGAGGGTTCAGGGTTTTGGTGGAAAAGGCCAAAAGCCGAGGTGGACGCCCTGGCAGATTCCCAGCTGGAGCTACCGCAGCCACAGGAGCTGGGCCTGGGGGGGGGGGGGAGCTTTGAAATCACCCAGCTGCAGGTCGAGGGCAAGGCTGCATATGGGAGGTCTCGGTGATGATGATGATGATGATGATGATGATGATGATGATGATGACGACGACGATTGCAGTTGCGGGTGTAATCGTGTTGGTATTGCTGCAGTTTTTGGTTATTCTGATTGTTCGTTCCCATTCTTTGCAGCAGGCGCGGAAGCCTCAAGAAGGCGTGGAGTACACACTGCTGACAGGCGGGCTCCTGGAAGCTTCGGGGTGTGGATTGTTTTTGTAGGGCCCTTCGGTCTTCTCGCTTTTGGCCTACTCGCTCGTCACGTAGTTCAGAGCACCTTAAGCCTTACAGAAAGTACCCGGCAAACCCTTCCAAACTCTTAAACCCTGAAACAAAGATCGAACCATTCCAGGTGCCACAGGCATGGTGGGCCGCTACATCTTGGCTGAGCTTCTGGAGCATCAGCCATGGACTTACGATGACGTACGTCTCAGGGAGTTTTCGGATGCTCAAAGAGGGTTCCTCGGAGGCCACGGCGTGTTATCATCGCGGACTTAAGCTGCAAGTTTCTCTCAGACTAGGGCCTGATGAGTCGGTGCTTCCCCTCAAAGCCTGGTGTGTTGTCATGCCTCTGCGATATTGGTGGTGAGGCTGCGCCCACCTCATGCGCAGATTGTCGCTGTCCAGGGCACTTAACGTGACAACACCCTTCTTCGGACAATGCAATGCGCATCAAGTCTTGGGCGTGGCTTCATGCCCCTGGCCCTCGAAACACCCTGAAAGCCCCTAGGATCTTTTCCGATTGGGGTGTGGTGTGTAGGGTCTAGGACGAGTTTGCACGAACATCAGGAGGCCGGTGCTTTGCCTGGTACGCGCGGCCTCGGCATCTCGGTCCCAGCCGTCAAATTGCAGATTCCGTATGAAGCAGGGTCCTGCGGTGCATTCCGCCAAGCCTACATAGAGAGCAGATGCATGTGCGACCCTGCCCTTCCCCCGCTGCCCTGATCCCATACGCCGCAAAGCCTTCCGCAGTTTTGGGGCTCAGGAACACCAGGCTCGGCAGCGACTGGCCCAGGCGCTAACGCAGTGCGGCCGCTACCGACCAGAGTGGTGGATGCCTCAGGCTCGAAAAAACGGGAAGCCCCAAGAGTTGAGCCTCAGGCTCGGACTGCCAGTGTGAGGATTGTGAGGGCCATTCCAAACTTCTCTAGACTCAAACCCTGACCCCACACAAAATCCGGCAACAGATTCACCAGTAGCCCAGACCTCGACACACCAAGCCCACTAGAACTCAATCAGCGCTCCCTTGCAAGGCCACACTGAGACCCATTAAAATGAGCTGAACCGCAACCCGAACGCGAGCAGCACAAACCCGAGACTGCATTCCACAGTTGCTTATGAACCACGAGTTTGCAGGACATGGTTTTGTTATTCGAATGTTTTTGCTTAAGACGATTCAAGACGACTATGTCCACCTTGGTGTTTCAGGCTTGGATGTTGTTCTTATGTGGGTTTGCTACTGGCGTGGATCATTGTGTAGAGGGTCGGGCTTGGGTTGCTGGATGGCTTTGAGTCGCACAGCTCGCAAGCCGCTGGTGAGGTCACTTCTAACGGCTCTGTTGTGATATGGCCTAGGGAAGTGTGCTGTGAGAAAATGGAAGTGGCCATCGCTAGCTTGCTCTTCCCAAGGTGGCCTCAGTTGGTTGTGTCCACAGAATCTCTTTCCAAGCGCCCTGGCATCAAATAAGCTTGGTGTCGGCCGTTCGTTACTCTTTGGGAAGTTCCTGGCACAGGGGCCAACAGCAAAGGCGCAAGCCATCTTCGTGTTATGAAACCGCCCCTGCGCCTCGTTTTGAGGCCATTGGAGCTGGACCGCCCCGTGAAGGACGTCATCCATGCGGCTGCAAAGGCAGTTTGATGTCAGCAGCGTTGAGACACTGGTGCGTACACTGGGGGCACAATTTCTGAAATCGGGTGCTTTTCAATCTTCACAGCATTTCGGAACTTCGAACCCCAGTCCCTGTGGACTTCTTGGCCACATGTCGGAGGTGGATCTGAAGGCGGCTTATGCTGCCCACCGAGCCGCAAACGCCGCTGGTGGCAGCCAAAGGGATCCAAGGATTTCGTGTGTGGAGGAGGTCGACTGCGCTGACATGACGTGAGGAGACGGTAAGACCTCTTAGGGCCTCAGGGCCCTTCCCCGAAGGGGCAGCCTTCATGCAAGCAAAGAGCAGCATCACCTGGGACACCTGGCCTGTGAGCTCCCTGCCCCAAGGTCCTGGGCACATACAACATCCTGAGCTGCGCGGCGACGGCGGGGCAGGGGTTTGGGCTTGAGGTTTGGAGAAATCCTAAATCCCAATATTAAACCCCCCCCCCTAACCTCCCGAGCATCATGATGTCATTCTCAACGCTTTCGGGAGGTTGGCGCCAGAGTGGTCTTCCTCTCCACCACGGATGTTTACCAGGATAAGGCCCAGGCAGGTCTGGGGCGTTTATTGCACATCGGAATTGGGTGTGGGCACGTTTCCTGGCCCGAACTTTGTTGTCCTTTCACAGCAGCCTCCTTCGCCCTAAACCCCAAACCCCAAACCCCAAACCCTAAACCCCAAACCCCAAACCCTAAACCCTAAACCCTAAACCCTAAGCCCTAAACCCTAAACCACCTCCTTCTCTCCCCGACCTGAGCCTTCTTTGCGGTGAGGCAGACGCCTGTGCCGTGGATCCGCGAAAGGAGGCCGCAGCTCGCGGAGCATTTCCATCTTGTCATTACATTAGGTTTAGTTTTGTAATCGTTGTTGGTATTCTGATAGTTTTATGATTAGTATTCTGATTAATTAGTACCATGACTAGTTTATGATTAGTCTGATGACTAGCATTTTGATTTGTATGATGATAGGTGTTATGATGAGTATTTGCAAGCAACATCCCCGCCTATCAGTGCCCAATACACTCCTAGTGCCCTCGCGAAGGTCCTCACAGATGGGAGGCACGGCTACGCTGCCTCGAAGGCTGGTGCGTGCGATCGGGAGCCCTTCCCCAAAACCCCGTTTTTTTACTCAAACATCCTAAGCTTTCTAAGCCCTCAGCATCCTAAACCCTACAGTTTGAAGGCCTTAACATCCTAAGCGCCAGACCCCCCCTCCCACCCCCCCCACCAGCCCAAGACCCCCGAAGCCTCGGCGAGGCGGTCGGTGAGGCGCTCGTGGCCCAGGCACTGCGCCAAGGCCCTGCTTCCTCTCCCTTCCTTTTTGTTGGGCGACGTTGCGGGGGTTTCTTCTTGTTTTGTTGGGGGGATGGGGGGTTGGGTGGGGAGAAGGGGGGGGTGTTCAGGGTTTGGGCTTTATAGGGCCTGAAGAAGCGGCTTGGGTTGACGGGCTGGGTCTGAATTATGCAGTCGATCTCGGTTTTGGGTTGGGGAATTCAAGTTTCCCTGAGCCCTCTAACACTAGGCCCTGAACTCCCTAAACCCCACACCATCGCCGTTTCGGCTGCCAAAGGGAGTAGCCTGATCTCTGCAGTCCTGAGAGAAAAGCCGCTCTTCCGGCCATGCCCCTCGGCTGAGATTGATAACGGGGGGAGGAGCCGACCCCGCAGGAGAACAAGTTTTGGGTTTGGGGTTGGTAGTTTGGGTTTGTGGTTCGGGGTTTAGGCGTCAATGTCCGCTTCGGGGCCAGATGTTGCAAAACCAACTGCCCCAGTGATTGCGCGCATTTGACGAGGCAGGAGGGGAGCATCATGAGCATCAGCTGGGTATATTTCCGACCACATGGCCCCCCTAGACTCCAGATGTTAACCAACTGCCCCAGTGCTTGCGCGCATTTGACGAGGCAGGAGGGGAGCATCATGAGCATCAGCTGGGTATTTTCCGGCCACATGGCCTCCCCTAGCCTCCAGATGTTGCAAAACCAACTGCCCCAGTGATTGCGCGCATTTGACGAGCATCATGAGCATTAGCTGGGTATATTTCCGGCCACGACTCCAGATGCTGCAAAACCAACTGCCCCAGTGATTGCGACGAGGCAGGAGGGGAGCATCACGAGCATCAGCTGGGTATATTTCCGGCCGCATGGCCCCCTGGACTGCAGATGTTGCGAAACCAACTGCCCAGTGAGTGCACGCATTTGACGAGGCAGGAGGGGAGCATCATGAGCATCAGCTGGGTATATTTCTGGCCACATGGCCCCCCTAGACTCCAGATGTTGCAAAACCAACTGCCCCAGTGAGTGCATTTGACGAGGCAGGAGGGCGGGAGGGAAAAAGGCAGGTTTCACACCCGCAAACCCATCCAACACGCCACCAGGGTCGGCGGCCCCAAACCAAAACCCCTAAACCCTAAACCCAAAACCCCTCAACCCTAAACCCCAAACCCCAAACCCTAAACCCTAAACCCCAAACCCTAAACCCAAACTTTCAATTTCTGAGGCTGGCGGCGGATGCTCGAGAGGTGCTGGTCGCCCCGACCCAGGACCCTTTGCAACAACGCCCCCCCCCCCTCCCCCCTCCACAAAAACCCGCAAATTCCCCAAGAACCTGAAGCCCCAAACAGCCCTTGAAGCACCACGGTCCACGAACATCAGCCTCGGAATCCAGAAGCCCTCTAAAGCCATGTGCCTGAGCACTAAGCCGAGGCCCTGAGCCCTAAGCAGCCGAAACCCGAAACCCTGAACCCTAATCTTGGGATGTTGCCGCCTTTTTCTAACAGTCCTTAATGGGGACTTTAGCGTCCCCGATTGTAATCCCCATTAAGGGCTGTTAGTATAAGGGGGAACATATCAACCCTAATCCTTCATAGGCGCAGCCCCCTCCACTATCAGGGCGAAGCTTATGTCTTTCAAGCTTTGTACCGTCGGTCAGTGAGGTAGTTAGGGTTTAGAGTTTAGGGTTTAGGGTGTTGAGGTTCAGAGATGACCCAAATGAAGGCTTGCAGGTACTCTCTATTTTAGATACTTCTCTGTCGGCGCCAGGAGTTTCAGGGACGCCTCGCGAGAACCACCCAAAAACACGCAAGCACATACACCAGCCCGAACTCTAGCCCCCAAACCCGAGAACAACACTCCCACTTAAGCCCTTAACACAAGCCCCAAACCCTAAACTGCCCTAACGAAAGCACCAAGTAAGCCTTGAATTATGTAGTCACAGAAGAGATGCCTTCATCCTCATCGTCATCATCATCATCATCATCATTATTACACGTGCTGAACATGCTCTTAATACCAGGACACCGGATACACCGACAACCTAGAGCCAACTCGTGAGAAGGTCGGGAGCACGGGTCAAAGATTCTCACCCGAACCATGAAAGGTCACCCCTGCACCCTAAACCCTAGATAAGCCCCCACAAAGGTCAACCCAAAACCCTAAGAGGTCAAAACCCCACAGCCCCAAAACCCCTCAACCCCAAAACGCCGCAACCCAAACTCCAAGACCATAAAACCTTAACCCGGAAGCTCGCTTCAGAGCTGCAGAGTTTCACCAGAAACCCTGGAACACTTCTCCACGATTGAGGGCTCTCTGCAAGCCATGCGCTTTATGAGTTCAGGGTTGTAGCGTTGTAGGGTTGTAGGGTTGTAGGGTTGTAGGGTTGTAGGGTTGTAGGGTTGTAGGGTTGCAGGGTTATAGGGTTGTTGGGTTGTTGGGTTGTTGGGTTGTTGGGTTGTAGGGTTGTACGATTGTGTAGGGTTCTTTCGGGTTCTTTAGGGTTGTTTAGGGTTGTTTAGGGTGATGCGCCGGCAGGCACAGTGTCGGTTCTGCTTAGAGACTGGCGGCCTGGCAGCAACTCCAACAGCCCCGGTGGGAAGTTCCTGAGCCTTCACTGCCCAAAGAGCTGTACCCCCGCAAAACTTCCTCTCTGCCCTCAAGCCTCAACTTCAAAGATTCCTCAAGCCCCCAAAAGGCCCCAAACCCGAATCGCTTGAAGCATGGCTCTCAACTCTCAAGGCACCCTCCTAAACCCTAAACCCTAAACCCTAAACCCCAAACCCTAAACCCTAAACCCATCCTTCGGCGAGTTGAGGTAAGATTCCCGCACCCAATGGACAAAGCATCCTCTGCTTCCTCCACCTTCCGTCTTTTTCCATGGTTTCTGGGGGGGTTTTCGGATTCAGGGTTTGGGGTTTAGGGTTTAGGGTTCAGGGTTTAGGGTTTAGGGTTCAGTGTCTGGGGCTATTTGGACTCGGAGCCTTCGCAGCAGGACGCGTGTTGGGGAGCATGGGTGAGGAGGCCAAGGCTCCCCGAACACCACAACGTAGGTCTCATATATTATATATATAGTCTGAATAAGCAAACATGCAAATATACTTATATATAAGAAGTCTAAACGCATACTAAATACGTATTTCAAAAATATGTATATGTATGCGATACATTATATTGCATCATATTGCATTATAGTGTCGGCCCCCCAGAACGTCCTTGGACCTGCCGATGTCCTGGTTTGACGAGCCGAGGCGGCGATGATTTCATTGCTCCCTGCATGTGCAAAGGCCTGGAAGCCTACACTTTCAACCCAAATTCGAAAAAACTTTAAACCCAAATTCTAAACCCTAAACCCTAAACCCAAATTCCTAAACCCATTTGTTTCGTGCGGGATACCCGTCCGGCAGCTTTGAGGTGTTTGGCGCCCTCAACCCCAAGCCCCAATCACTTGGGCCCCCCAAAACAAGGAAGCGAATAAATGCCTACAGAGATCATTAAATCTGTGTATATATACATATATCTGTATGTATAATGTAGGTATAGGTATAGATACATGCAGATTTTGTACACAAACATATCTATATCTATATCTATATCTGTATCTATATCTATATCTTGATCGATATCTATATCTACATCTATTTCTATATCTACATCAATATCCATAATCTGTGTATATATATATGTATATATCTATATGTATGTATATTTGATATATACATGTATGTATGTTATGTATGTATGCATGTATGTGTATGTATATGTATATGTATATGTGTATGTATATGTATGTGAATAAGTATAGGTATATGTATATGCATACCGCGCCCCCCCCCCCCCCCCCCTTTTCCTCTCTTCCCCCCCTCCCCGTCTGGCCCTTCTGTGGTCTGGTCGGGTGGTGTTGGGGTTGTTTAGGTTTTCAAGGTGCGTCGGTTTTGGCAGGGTGTTAAGGGTTTGCAAGGGCCTTTCAGGGTTCTAAGGGTTCGTTTAGGTTTGGTAAGGGTTGCATGTTGAAGGGCTTAGGGTTTTAGATTTTGGGGTATAACGGGCGTAGGGTTTGCGGAAAGGGTTTTGGGCGACCGACACGGCAACAAGGAACCCTTGTAACCTACACATATTATCCCTAGACCCGAAGCCCTAAACCCTAGACCTTAAACCCTAAACCCTACACCCTAAACCCCTAAACCCTAAACCCTCAACCCTACACCCTAAACCCTAAACCCTAAACCCCAAAAGAGGCCACTCGAAGTGGGTGCACCGCCGCTGCCTTGACCAGTGGCGGTCGGAGGGCCGAGGTGCCAGGAGCCGCTGGGCCTCCGAACCCCATAGACCCCATGAACCCCGTGTAGGGTTTAGGGTTTAGGGTTTAGGGTTTAGGGTTTAGGGTTTAGGGTTTAGGGTTTTGGGGCTTTGGGTTTAGGGCTTAGGGTTTAGGGTCTAGGGTTTTGGGGCTTTGGGCTTTGAGTTTAGGGTTTCGGGTTTAGGGTTTAGGGTGGGAAAAAACCCAAACCCCAGAAATCCCATAAACCCTTAAACCCTTCCGGGAATTATAGATGTTTCTGGGCGGAGGTGTTTTTGTGGCTTCGGAGTTTAGATTTTTTTTTAGGGGTTCGTCTGAGGGATTCAGGAACCAGTTGAGGCGTTTAAGGGTTTGGGGGTTCAGGGGGTTGAAGGTTCAGGGGTTGGGTTAAAGGGTTTTAGGGGCCAGAGATGCGATGAGCGGCAGCCAAGGTTTCACGCACTGCCCTACCTGTCACTTCGTATCCAGGCTGCAATTAAAGCAGTGCTCAGCTGGGTTGCCGCCAAGGAGCTACAGCGAGATTACTAAGCTACCATGCTATGTACTCATGGAGGCATACTAAGGTGGTACCCAGGGTTCCGATACCCGGTTTACCGGTAGTGCCCAACCAGACTGGATATGCATCTCCAGACGAGGCATACCTAATGGAGCTGAAGAGAGCGCCCACGGAGACGGAGCAGTTCCTTTGGCAGCAGAATTGCATCCTCCGCATGAAAGTCTTTCGTACGTAAAATGGGAGGGTTTTGGGCACCAAGGGTCGAGGGTTTTGGTTTTGGGTGTCCTGTCATTGTCGCGAAAGACGTGAAGCTTGAAGACCAACACCACATAACGGTAAACGCCGCGCAACGCCCACCTCCGCCGGGCCCGAGGATCGTGCACTGGACGGGAGCATAAAGGGGTCCCTAAACCTTAAACCTTAAACCTTAAACCCTCAACCCCGTCATGTACTTAAACCGCAGAACCCTTCGAGTTCTGAGGCACATTCGTGCACGTCGCCGGGCCATCCTGCGTAGGGCGGCCCTCTATCTGAGAAAGCTTGAGGGGTTGGGAGGGTTGAGAATGGGAGGGTTCGGGGTTTAGGGTTTTCGGGGGCAAAGCAACCATACTGTTCACTATATATACATATCCCCTTTATTATGGTAACTTAATGTAGCTGTCACGGTATCATATTCTGATATCTCCCTAAACCCAAAACCCCAAAGCCCAAACTTCTGGTAAACTTCATTTTAAGCTTCTGCGCAGCAACCATTTTGGGGGCCGGAGGCTTTGGAGTGAGGGGTTTGGGCTGTTTCTTTGGTTGTTTGGGTTTGGGAGTCAGGGTTCGGGTTTAGTTTAGGGTTCAGGGTTTAGGGTTTGCAGGGTTTAGGGTTTAGGGTTTAGGGTTCAGGGTTTAGGGTTTAGGGTTTAGGGCTTAGGGTTTAGGGGTTAGGGTCTAGGGTTCAGGCAAGGAGTCGCCAAACGGCCACAGGAACCTTATGGGCAAGGGTCCTTTCATGCCTGCAACGCACTTTATGCTTGGGTATCCCAGAATCTCTCCTACAGCCCTCAACCCGAAACCCCAGTCCCTAAACCCGAAACCCTTGTGGACGGTGCAGAGAGCTGCTGAGAGCCATGAGAGGTTGGGCAGTTCTTCCTCGGTGCCGTCCTGTTGCAGGTGCTACGCTGATTTCTTCGAGCATCGGATGTGCAGGGGTTGTCTAGGTCGCGCAGGGTTCATGTTTGGTCCAAGGGCAGGCTGAGGCTTTTTGAGGTTAGGGTTTTGCATGTCCAAGCCCTATCCTGGCTTGAAGCCCATGGGCCAAGTTTGCTGAATTCCAACATCTCTGCAGACCAGAGCACCAAAACCCCAAACCTTAATGACTAATCACGCCTAAGCCCCGACCATAGCCGCGCCCTGAGCTGTATGGAAATGCAGCCTACCGAGAGGAGCTCCGAGCCACAACCCTGACCTTGATATCACAGGTGCTGCTTTGCCTGCTCGCCTTCCTGATTAGGCTTGGCATGGACAAGTGCGCCTAAGGTAGGGTTGGTGTTATGGCTTTTGCTGATTGTATAAAGGGTTCCTTATAAACCTTGTTGAGTGGACATATATATATATATATGTATGTATATGTATATGTGCACATGTAGTCGATAGATACATATATATATATATACATGTATATATATATATATTTTTTTTTTTTGTATAGAGACTGCATGGGGATACTGGTAATAGAAAACCTGCCCATGGAGGCTTGGATAGGTTTGGGGGGGTTTTGGGGATGCGCTTCGGGTCAAGGTGCAGGCTTGAGGGTCCGATGTCCATCGGGTTCAGGGTCCGACGTGGTCACGAGTAGGGAGTAGAATGGGGTTTAGGGGTTGGAGCAAGAAAAGGACATCCCCAATCCAGATCGTTTGACCCACCGTTTCATCAGTCCTGCCATAGCTGAATGAAGAAGTGCATATATACATAAAGAAACACATACATATTGTTTCTATGTAAGGTTGCATGTCCCCCTTGCCACCCCCCACCTACCCACCCGCACTCCCCCCTCCCCGCCACGCACACACACCTGCGCGAATGCTACGACCGCTCCGTGCAGCAAGAAGCGAAACCTACAGAGGCACAGTGCAGCAAAGAAACACATTGCTCAAAGCAAGTGCGTAGCCGTGAGGATGCCAACAAATCTGCTGTGAATCCTGAAATTATGTGTGCGAATATGATGGCGTTTATGAGTTCCAAACTAAACCTGGGACATCGGCTGAGAAGTTCAAGAAGTTTTTGTAGTTGTTAAACGGCACTTGAGGCATCAAATGCAATCGAAGTTTGAAGGAAAAGCAAAGCTGGGAAATATTGTGGCTTATTGTTTGCACTTTAGTGTCCGTTCAGGTTTCATGGTTGTTGAGTGTGGATAACAGAAGTTTCAAGTCTTGCAAACAGCTTCTTCAGCTTGTTGACAAACTTTCTCGTGTAGTGGCAGAAACATTGTTTTCTGATGCACTCATGGCCTCAATCCGTGTGCTTACAGAGTTTAGGGTTTTGTGCAGGCTTTGTGACCCCTCTTCTCAGCTCGTCTACCTCATGCCATTCTTCTCGCCGCTCCTTCCGAATGAGGACATGAACTGGATTTCGAGGTATGGTTCGGGGCCTATGGGGTCTCTGGACCAGCTTATGTTTTCTTCCTGGCGGTGTGGACGTAAGCGTAAAGAGCAGCTTTTGAAAGAGCCACCGAAAATCCAAGCAGCATTATGGGGAATTATAAATCCGAGTGAATCTCGAATTGGAGGACAAAGTCCCTTCGTAAACCCTCAACATTTCGACCCTAAACCCAAGCATACTAAACCGCAAACCCCTGAACCCTATACTGAACCTAGAATCCCAAACCCAGAAACCACAACCGACAACGCCAAATCTTGCCTCCCTCAAAGGGGGGGGGGGTGACAAGAGCCCCTGCATCGTGCACTGGTCGCAGGATGCCCGGAGCTACCTTGACACCTTCCGCTACCACAAGTCCACCTACTACTTCGCCCGCCGGCCGCGTCGAAGAGGGGGTGGGGTGAGTTTCCGGGCTTCGGGGTGTTTCGGGTGTTGGGTTCCAGGGCTTTGGTTTCAGACTTCTGGATTCTCGGGCCTCTTGCTTGATGGCTTGCTATTGCTTCTCTTGCCCATTGCAATGGCTTCTTGCTCCTGAAGATCATCCAGCATTGTGTTCCATCAGCCGATGGGCCGCGGGTAGTGTGCGAAAGCACCTAGGGGAGCAGTCATGTCCCAAGACCAGAAGAAGCAAAGATTCGGAAATGTCAGAGCCCTAAGAGGTTGCAGGACTTCAAACCCGAAACCCTAAACCCCACGGGCAAGGCACAAACATTGACAGGCAAAGCACCAACTTTGACAGGCAAGGCACAAGGTTTAGCGGGCTCGTGGCCTTAGACTTTTGCTTTGGGGTTTAGGGCCTATTGGGCCTTGGGTTCAGGGGCTACGGACCTTCGGCTTTAGGCCTTGGGCTTTATACTGTTTCGGGCCTAGTGGGCCTTGGGCTTTGTGGATTCACATAGGCCTGGTGAGTGCTTGGACTTGAGATGACGAACCTAAAGCCTCAACCCTAAACCCGAAACACGTCCCGCATCGAAGCCCGGCCCTTCCTCCCAGGCAGCGCTGGTCCTCTCGCTGGCCATGGCTGGTGTGGCGGCCCTGCTCTAATCGGGTTTAGGGTTCAGGGTTTCTTCTCAAGGATTTTGCCTCCCCCTAGACCCTGGACCCCAAACCCAGGTCAAGACTCTGACAGGAGTCCACCAAAGGAGTGACACCCCCAAGCCTGGCTCCGTTGGCTTCGATAGACATGCTCGGCTCTGGGCATGCAATCCGGGGCAAGTGTCAAGAGTGTGGCATGCTTTGATGGCTCATGCCATATGTTTCTGATGAGACATGCTGCAAAGCTGCGAGAAACGGCGGAATGATTTGATTTCTTGAACTTTGCGGAAAAGTCCGGGGCCAAATCCGAGGGGCCAGCAGCTGAAAGAGGGCCTTTCGGGTTTCAGTCCGTGTCCCTGGTTCATCTTGAACCGCAAAGTTCAGATTTATTCTTGCACGGAGTGAGGTGATCTCCGTCCTCGCATGCTGCAACCTCTGCAAGCCTTCCACGGTCACAGCAGGCGCCCTGACCCCTCTGAACATCAAAGGCGATAGGGTTCAAGTTACCCTTGCAAGCTCGAAAGTGGAGGGATCTGTCTCTGCCACACGTTTTGGCGACGAGGACCCATGCACGCGCTTCAGACGCAACATCCGGTGGCCACATATTATCAGATCCTGCGCTGCACCACCGCATTCTCCTGAGCTGGTGAACAATCGCTGATAGTTTGAGGTGCTCTGAAGCTTGAACTTCCTTTTGATGACTGTGTGGTGGTAGCGGCTTGTGCATTGCCCCGATGATGTGCCGCCAAGGATGCGGGCGTGCGAGGACTGTTCCTTCTCAGCAAACCAACTTCATGTCTTTGTCTCCGGCCCGGCATGCTTGAATTTCGCACGCCGAGGCTGCGAGTGTTGCCTGCGCTGTGGAGGGAGGCCCGATATCCGTTCCCGCCCAACTCCTCAGAAAACTTTTCAGTACGTCCAGAAGCGGCAGACTTTTCGGAATCCTTCATCGATGCCCGTTATGCGTAGCGATGTTCACATGTGTCGCTGGACTGATGTCTATACAAGACAGCAGAGCATGGCAACCATTGTCAACCCCAAGCCTTCGCCAGGCCGTGCTGTGATTGCGGGGATTGTCCAAATTTCAATGTGCCTTCTTCAGGAGGCCGGACACTTGGTTAAGTCGGGACAGTTTGTCGGTTTTCAGTGTCATGCGACAACGTCTGTGCGTAGTGTACGGCCTGAGAAAGTGGACCGGTGAATGTGGTTCCCGACGCATAGCAGTCTGCAAGCTTAGAAAACTCTGCAAGTCCGGAAATGGTCAGTCATTGCTCCAGGTGGCGGCGGTGGTAGTGGTGGCAGCAGCAACAACAACGCCGGTGCAGTGCTGGCCGTTGTTGTGACTTGGCTCATGTGGTCACTCCAAAGCCTTGAGCCATGAGCCCAGCCCCAGATGTGCTGCTTGAAGGCATGGGGGTTACTTGACAGCTTGGAGAGGGTGTGTATGCTGACATGTACCCAGAAATCGAACCAGATCGACATGTAGTTCAGAGTGCTTCATGTGTGTTCGGGTGTCGGCTCTTAGCTCATCGCCATTGTGGTCATCTTCGCACTCGTCGGTCTCTTCTTTGCCATGGCGGTGCCTTGTCCCTTTGTGGGTTCAGGGGGATGAACCCTAAGAAGCTGCACCAAGCAAGGACAAATTGCATGCAGTGCAGCTCAGGAAACGTTTTGTTACTAGCTTGTACCTGCCTTCCGCCACGCTCACCAGGCCCTAGTGACCTGGATGCAAAAGGTTTGGTCCAGATATTTGGCGCTAAAGGCGGCTCAGCTGCACACAAGCAGGAGCTTCGTGGGCCTGTGAGCATCCGCCATGAAGTCGTAAGTCGTGGTCCTTCACTCTCCAAAGCCCTTGATCTGGAATCGTCTCGGAAGTTTCCTGGAATTGCACAGAGCACGTAGTTTAAGGGGTACAAGGGGGGAGTCCTAGAAGGGACCCTAAACCTTATTTCCCCACATAACCCCTTTCTAGCCCCTATATTCTACCTTTCTTATGGTCCCTGAAAACCTAAGGAGCCCCTAAATAACCCCCCAAACAACCCTTAAGGTCCCTTAAAAGGGTCCCTCCTTTGGCCCCTTGAGTATTGGAAGTGTTTGCACGTCGGTTTTCGGGTTTGATGAGATTGTCGGTTCAAGGCCATGAGCCGTCGAGGTCCAGCGCTAGATGTCAATGTGCCCGACCGAAGTCTAAGCACAGTCAGCAGCACCGTGATCCCCAAGGGATGAGCGAGTGTGCAGCATGCTTCCCGAAGGAACTGCGGGCACTGACGGGCGAATACATTGTGAAGGAGCTGGGCTCTTCAACTCCTCAAGCCTAAGCCCTAAACCCTAAACCCTAAACCCTAAACCCTAAACCCTAAACCCTAAACCCTAAACCCTAAACCCTAAACCCTCAACCCCAAACCCTACAACCCCAAACCCTACAACCCCAAACCCCACAACCCCCAACTCCCCCAAAGAAACGGTCAGGACCTTGCCGAACTGAAGCTGCCCTCGGCCCCTCCACAGGCGGAGACTCGGTGCACATCTTATCACATCCTATCACTATGATGGCTTTTCACATCGAGACAGCGAGTGCCTGAGGCTTTCGACGTGGAGGCGGGTTCGGCGCCACCGCCGGAGGACAAGGGTGAGATAGGGCTTAGGGCCTGGCTCTTATGCGAGCTAAGAGGCGGTTGCCTCTTGTCCTTGCCTACTTCCAGCCTCTATAAGAGCTTTGAACATGCACCCTGGCGCGTATCCTGAAACCCTGGCACTAAACATGCGCCATCTGCGCGATTCTGGAGTGGAGCGGGCAACCTTCTCCTCCAGCCAACCGTATGCCGGAATACACATCTGCAGGATTTGCACTGGGCTCCAACGCTGTCACCTGAGGCTGGCTTCTGGGTTCATGAATGCGGGAAGGGCGTCAGCCTCCTAGGGGCATCTTCCTGACTGGAGTCGAGCTCCCAAGGTTGCCATCACCGAGATCGCGTGTAGGATCCTGTACTTTAATACTCCGAAGCCACCAAGTCCTGAGAGCCCTCAAGCCGACGCACGTGCGGGTACGGGATTCGCACGTGGCGCGAGATTCCTTGGAGACTTGATGATGACCTTGTGCCAAGGTGCAGCGCAGCGTCCAGCAAGACCTGCAAGCTGTGCATCTGGGCTTCGGGTCAAGTTTTCGGATTCTTGCGGCTGCATGGAGCACAGCCACGCCTCGACCATGCTGCATAGTAGCACCATGTAGGACTCTGCAGGCTCTCAACCCATTGGTTGGTCTTGGGGTCTGCTCCTGCTCGAGTTATCTGTGAGGTATGGCTACAATGCCTTCTGAGCCGTCGCACAGACAGGTAGCCGCTGACTCGAGCTTGTGATCCACCTCCGCGCAGATCTCCCCTTGTTGGGAGATCTGCTCAGGATGAGGGTCACTGGCAGGAAGACTTGATCTGGAGCGTATGTGGGTCTACGCCGTGCGAAGGTACTGCAGCTCCAAAACCGGGCTTCGTGTATTCTTGGTTATCAACGACCTCTCTTTGGGCGTTTCCCCGCATCTGTGCAGAGTCTTCAGATCAGGCCAGGGTCTCAATCTTGCCTTGGATGGACTTGGCGTGCTGTGACTGGAAGCCCTGGCGAGCGCGGTCACCTTGGCTTTAATTGACGCACCCAAAAGAAACGGCTGTCAGCCTAGCTGGTTCCGCTTGGGAACTGGCCGGGCTGTGCCGTGGTTGGGCTGCTGACATGGAGCGGTGCGCCATCACATGCGCAAAAGTCAGTCGTCCACGCAACCCTACATGCGCATATTGTATGCTGAAGCCCGAAGAGATCTCAAGTGTTCCTGAGGTTTCGAAACTCCATATGTTGGAGAGTGCCTGTAGCAAAGCCCTACAACCACAACTCTTAAACCCTAGCTCAAAAGCCTGGGATGTTTGTTTTGGGGCGCGGGGGCACGAGCACGAGATGGTGTTAGACCATAAGCCTTACATCCTCAACCTTACACGCTAAAACCCTAAACCTTAAACCCTAAACCCTAAACCCTAAACCCTAAACCCCAAACCCCAAAACCCCCAAAACCCCCAAAACCCCCAAAACCCCAAACCCTCCAAGCGGCAGTTTCAAGCCGGCAGAGGCCTCTCGGTCTGCACGGCCCGGCTTGGAATGGCTCCTTGGACTCGAAGGTTGAGGGGGGCTTCGGAGGTTTGGGGGTTTAGGGTTTCGGGGGTTTAGGGTTTGGGGGTTTAGGGTTTAGGGTTTAGGGGTTTGGGGGTTTAGGGTTTAGGGTTTGGGGGTTTAGGGTTTAGGGGTTTGGGGGTTTAGGGTTTAGGGTTTGGGGGTTTAGGGTTTAGGGGTTTGGGGGTTTAGGGTTTGGGGGTTTAGGGGGTTTGGGGTTTAGGGTTTGGGGGTTTTGGGGTTTAGGGTTTAGGGCTTGTGCTTCGGGGTTTAGGGAATAAGGGAATGAGGTACCCTGCAAGAATCCCTTAAAGGGTATATCATAGGGGCCTATTCCCTTTCGGGTTGAGGATTTCGGGGTTTAGGGTTTTCGGGTTGGGGTTTAGGGTTAGGGGTCAGGGCTTAGGGTTTGTGGTTTGGGGTTTGGGGTTTGGGTTTGGTGGGTAGATCATAATCCCCGCATAAACGGAACCTTAACTTAAATGTTACAGGTTCTTAAATCCCGAAGTCCCTATCACGAGCCGGAAAGGTTGACCCCATTCAGAAAGGTTGAGAGGGTTTTCGGGTTGGAGGTTTATTCTTTAAGGTTCCCTAACCGCCCCCCTCCCCTCCCCCCGCCCCCCGCCCCCAACCCCAACCCCGAAACCCGAAGACCGCAACCCTAAACCCAAAACCCAAAACAGGCAGAACCTCAACGCCCAACTAGACCGCCCTTGGAAGGTGGCAGGGGATCGGCAAACTGGGCCCCATGGCTGTGTTGAAGAGGGTTGCACAGGACCCCCTTAAACCATCGACCTAAACCCCAAGCCATGGATGGTACGGGTTGAGACTGTAGGCGGGTTGGGGGGTTTGGGTTGAGGGCTGAGGCTTGAGGCTTGAGGCTTGAGGCTTGGGGCTTGGGGCTTGAGGCTTGAGGCTTGAGGGCTGAGGGCTGAGGGCTGAGGTTGAGGGTTGAGGGTTGAGGGTTGAGGGTTGAGGGTTGAAGGCATCAGGGCTTTCAGGTTCAGACCCCGTCTTTTTTTTGGTGGGGTATTCTGAACATAGTGCCAAAGTGCGATAATCATTGTTCTAGGAACCCTTTGAATCCCGTGTCCCCAACAATTGGAATCCCTCTTACCCGGTTCTAGAGTTTTCGGGTTTTGGGAGTTCGGGATATCAGCCTTGCCGAAAAAAGCCGGTTCTTCAGCAGAAGCTGGACAAGCATCCGATACAACTGCTAGGATCTGCTAGGCACGCCTTCCGAAGCCATATGCCCTGAACCCTAAACCCTGGACTGATGTTTGGAGTTGTGGTTCAGGACCTGCAGGGATCTGGACCCCAGACTTGAAGAGTACCTTTCCATGTGTGCAATGTGTGCAGGTTCTGCTTCGTAGTTGGTTTTGTCCATTCAGGTATTGTTCTGCAGCAGATTTCACGTCGCGCTTGACGATCGGCTGCTCGGATGACGAAAGCATTGTACCCACTTCTTCCAGCCGCGTCTGGATCTACGCGTCTTCGGTTGTGCATACTACCGCTGTTACTAAAGTTATTGTCAGTGTCATTGTCATTCTTGTCATCATCATCATCATCATCATCATCATCATCATCATCATCATCATCATCATCATCATCATCATGTTCACCAGCAATTTTCGTATATCTTCAAGTTACTTTATGTTACTTAGCTTCTTCACTCGTTTCGTCTTTTTTTCGTTGTCTTGCGTTGACCGGTACTGCCACACGCGCAACCATGCCTTCCGCTGCTTGCTCAGGATTTGCCCACACGCATTCCTTCCCAGAGACGCAGGACAGGATTTGATCAGTGATTCGTACTGAAACACCTCAAGTCCACATCAACAAGAATCACAAGAAATAGACGTGATGAAGATGATGACTACCAGAATCGGAGTAGTAGTAGCAGCTTGGGTTCTGGAAGGAGCACCACAGTGCCGTGCAGTCGCTGCCTGTCGACGTGGTGGCCGCGGCAGTGGTGGACTTGCTGGAACCTTGGAAGCTGAGTTGAAGAGTCGCTCCCGGGAAATGTTAACTAAGGCAGGAGCCAAATGCAACGGGGTTCAAACCAACACACCCTGAAGCGGATATTTGGAGTCTGGGTTGAAGCCCGCTCTTGCGTGTGGAGCCCCGAACTAAGATTGCTTGTGGGCCTCGGTGCTAAGGACTCGTCCGTGCAGGGAGCTGCAAACATCGTGCCTCTCGGCCCTGTGCTGACTCTGTAGCTGTGCTTTCCAGTTGTGATGACTCTGTAGCTGAGCTTTCCACTCGCGATGAAATTGTCGGACTTGTAGTGCCTTGCCGTGTGCCCTGTCGCGCAGGCATGCAAAATAGGTGGAACCGTAGCTGTCTCCCGGATTCAGCTACATCACGGGCCCTTCGTCTACAAGCCTAAAAGAGTACCATTCTGACTCCTTGCCCCACCCCCCCCTTGTTGGGGATCCAAGGAGTGGTGCGCCTCTGATGCGCATGGCTGAGCTTCGGCAGTGGCCCCTTGGGCATCGAAATGTTGTTGTTGTCATTGCTGTTACTTTTTTTTTATTATGACTACTGTTCATGTCAATATCACTGCTACTATGAGACTATGATTTTCGGTTCGTTCTCTTATTGTCGCAGAAGGATGTGGGCTCGGGGTTCAGGCAGTTATCCCACGAGGCCCCTCTGCACGGAACCGGGGGGCCTCTTTCGGTGAATTCTGTGTCCTCTGCGAGGCTTCTTCGGTCGGGCTTGTCGGAATTCAGCCAGCTGCCGCTGCTGCCATTCCCAGACTGGATTCAAAGAGTCGAGGCGGAGGCCAGGGAGGGCCAAAAGCATCTTGCGCCCGCTTCCCCCCCCCCTCAAAGCTGATGTGTAGTTTGCTTTTTTGTTGTTGTTGCATCCACATGCCGGATCTTGAAGAATCTAAATTGCTCACATTGACGAACTTCGAATCCTTCGGCCTTCTAGGCACAGAGAATTCTTTAAAGAACTCCACGCGGGTGTTCTCTGATACGTCTGAAGCAGGTCCCGGAAGCGAAGCCTGAAGGCCCCGAGAGAACCGAACTGCCGAGCCCACTCCGCTTTGTCCGCGAGGCACAGCTGTCCGCGTGGCCGGTCATGGCGTGGGCAAAGGACCACGCAGAGTTCCCGGCAGCCTGCGCTGCAATGGATGGGTCCAGCTGTTCTTTCTTCGGCACAGCTTTGGCAATCTGAAGCACAGCTTTGGCAATCGGAAGGAGACTGGTCTGCTTAGCACCGTCACCCCTCTCATTTTCGTGCTTTCTCACTCAAGCGCTCGTCTCTCACTTTCTCCCCTCTCTGGCGGTCCCTACACCCTAAACCCGGTTTTTCCCCCCCAAAGGTTTTCAACTCGCGCTGCCCGGAGCTCAATGCTCCCTGGGCGCGGCAGAAGACCCTTGAAGGCCGGAGCTCAACCCTTCACAAGATGTGAGAAGAAGCGAGGGTTCTCTCAGGAGCTACTTGGAGTAGACGTGTCAAAAACATTAAGAAGTTCCGGGGGGTGCTCCGAGTTCACGCGCCGAAGGGCGCCTCGAAGTCGACTCGTGGGCATATATTATATATGTATATGTATATGTATATGTATATGTATATGTATATATATATAATATATATATATATATATATATGTATATGTATATGTATATATATATATATATATATTGCCTCCCTGAAAGGTCTGCGCCGGGGCTTGGAGGAGGACGCTCTGAGAGAGATGCAGATTTCAGGAATCGAAAGCACGTAACTAAGAGTACCACTGGTATGGATGTTGAAGCCCAGAGATCCATGTACGGAAGCCTCGAGGCGCACACTGCCTTGATGCGTAGTGACCCCCTAAAAAACATATTAAGGAAATCCTCATGTTCCCCTAACAACCGAAAGTTACACACAGGAGTGTTTCCGGAAGATGCTCCACTTCATTTTCATCTCGGCGCCTTGTCCATGAAGCTGCACGGAAAGGAGGTAGAGGGGAGAAGTAGGACAAGTGTGAAATGTGGGCACCAACGACTCAGCATTCACGTGTTAGTTAAGGTACATGGACTCAAATCAAATCATCGTGGAGTCGAGGGTTGCTTCTGGTTCCCCAAGCCTAAACCCTTTGGATAAAGAGTGCGCCCTCAACCCCGCAGCCCAGGTCACAGAAGCGCCCCAAATCCAAATCAAGGGACTCGGTGAAGGACTTACCCGAAACCCTAGTTGCAAACCAGGCAAGCCTTCAGAGAGACGAACTCTGAAAGCAAAAGACCACCGGCAAAAACCTCCCAAGCCCGCGCTGTAAGCCCAAGAAACCCAGAACCGAGCGAAGCTTCAAACCCTAGTCCGACCTCCAAGATCCCAAACATTCTGATTTGTGGGGTTTTCTACTCTAACTCTAAACCCTAAACCCTAAACCCTAGACCCTAAACCCTAAACCCTAAACCCTAAACCCTAAACCCTAAACCCTAAACCCTAAACCCTAAACCCTAAACCCTAAACCCTAAACCCTAAACCCTAAACCCTCCGAGGCATCTTTGCCACCCGGGAAGTCTCTACGCTCCTTTCGGGCCGCCGCCACCGCGGTCTGGAGCCCGCAGTCGTAGGGTTTGGGGTTTAGGGTTTAGGGTTTAGGGTCTCAAGGGTTTAGGAGTTTAGGAGTTTGGGAGTTTGGGAGTTGGGGAGTTGGGGAGGTAGGGTTTCGGGATAGAGGGTTAGGAATTGGGGGTTCGGGGGTTCGAGCTTCGAGGTGTTCGGGCTTCCGCTTTCTCGTGAGTGCATGGGGCGGTTTCAAGTAAGGACACAAGTCCCCGGAATGCATCCCGCCGGGGCTCTTTGAAACATGTGGTGCGGCAGATGTAGCGGTTCACCTTATTGACAAGCCTGCTGTGCTTGCTCGGCCTCACTTGTGGGTGAGCCGTTTACCCCGATCCCGAGGTCAGGGCTGCGCGAGCTCTGCGATGTGGGCATTGAGAGCGGGCTGAACGCTAATCCAATCTACGACAATGTGCCCTAAGGGGGCGATGTCGCTCTTTCGAGTTTCGAGAGGCTTCAACGAGCCAAAGTGCTTCTGGCCAACATCTGGGGGTTGACGATCTTCTGGGCACCTTATTGCGGTCCCAATTATAAGGGGATCCTACTAGTTGGGTCTATATTAGGGGTCCTTATTGTCGTAAACCTCCATCTCGTCGTATCGCAGCAACAGTCAACAGAGGGCGAGAGCCCAGGTGCTGCAAATGCCTTGGGGGTGGGGGGGGGCACCTTTTGTAGGGCAAAAAAAGAGCAAAACAAACAGAGACCCCCCCCAAAGAAGGCCCCATAACTTTTTCATCAGCCCCATGAGGGCTTGACGCGGGCTGTGTGCCGAGGCCTTCATCCGACCGTGAGCTACGCAATCCTGGAGAGGACCTCCGAAGCCCTTGAAGATCCCGGGTTGTGCATTTAGGTTTTGGGTTCGCGTTGAAGGGTTTAGGGTTTAGGGTTTAGGGTTTAGGGGGGTTTCGGGTCCTGCTCGACACCCCCAAACGAGGCCTGAGCTCCCGAACTCTTCAAGATGCTGTCTGAGAACCCATGTCGCACCCCTCCATCCCCAAACCCCAAACCGTCAACCATCCTCAGCCCAAATCCCTCAAACCCCACAAACACCCTGTAAGTTCCAAATTCCTCCACAAAATCCTGAGCCCCTTCGCCCCAAGAATCCTACGGCCCTAAATCCCTGAGCCCTGCAAATTCAATCCCCAGAGCCCTGCAGAGGAGCTTCTGGGACGCCGAGCTCCGCCACGCCCTGCGCGCCCGCCTCCGGGGCGGACTGGGGGCACGCTGCCACGCCGGGAGCTCAGGGGGCTTTCAGGGCGGGCTTGAGGCATTGAGGTCTATTGCGTCTAAACATGTCTAAACCCTGAACACTAAGGTTGGCATGCTTGGGGTTGAGGGGCTGAGGCTCGGTTTGCCGGCCTTGCAGCGCTTTCGGCTCTGAGGCTTCGGCTGTGTTCAGGGTTTAGGGTTGGGAAAAGGATTTGCACCCCTCAAGCCCTAAAACCTGTAAACCCTTAACACTCTGTTCGCCCCGCCTCAAGGACGACAGCCGCGTGGAGTTCTTGCTGAGGACCAGCACGGGGATGTCCAGCATGAAGCTGTTGGGTTTAGGGGGTTTGCATGTCGCTTTTTGTGGCTGTTATTTCTGGCTTGTTTGAATATATTGTAATGTAGTATGATGCATTACGACCTGCTATTCCATAGCTAACCCTAGCCCAGCACGCTGGACTTGTAGTTCTGGTTCAGAATTTCGAGTCGTGTTTCGCGCCCTAAAATTCCTAAGCCCCCCAAAACTAAAAGCCAAACCCTCCCAAATCCTAAGCACGAAACCCTTCGAGACCCCTGCCAGGAATCGGGACCGGCTTGGGGAGATGGACTGGGACCGCCTGTCCCAGGCGTTCAGCCACGAGGGCTTTGGGGGTTGCTCAGCGGGTGGTGTTGGGCGCTTGGTGCTTGGTGATTTGCCTTGCTAGCCGCGTCTTACCTTTGTGTCCAGTTGGGGGGATTGCGCCCGTTCATGGCAGGCCTGTGCTGGGGAGGGCATTGTGGCCCAGGTGAGCGTGCGTAGGTGGTAGGCTAGCAGGGCCAACACGAGAATGTCACGTGCTTTCTTCGGTTGGATGCAAGAATCTATAGAGTTGCTCCCGGAAATCTGTGACACTCAGCGTGGTCCAGCACCTGGGAACCCCCAAGCTTTGTTGCTTTAAACGCTTATAGGCGTAGCGTGGCCTCTTTGGTGGTTCTTGTTCTGACCCTTACCGCATCAAGAAACCCTGAGTCGTCCACAGCCATGGCTGCGCGGGGCGAGAAGCGACCGCTCAGGGCTCCCGCCACACCACAGGCGCCCGCGACGAATTTTGGGCCGCTTTGGTGTTGCTATGGCAGACATCTGCATTGCAAGAACCTAACCCTACACCCCACTAGGCCGAGATTCCTAGAGCCATCGGGAAGAGAGGCGGGCAAGCTACCTCAGCGGCTGCCACCGGCCACAACCAGTGGACTTCGCATCTACGAGACGCTGTGGCTTGGCATCCTCATGACGTTAACCTGGATCCGGTTTGGGGTCCTTTGCTCTGTAAAAGGTGCTGCTACGAAACTCGGGGGTGGGGGGTCCTACGTTAGACCCCTATGGGCGGCATGGATTCGGGTGGCCCTGCAGGTGTAATGTTTCTTTTGTCATCTGTCTGCATCAGGCTTTGTTCATGCTCTAACCGGCGGATTCTTGCAGCCTGTGCGGGCTCTCTGGTCTTCTTTTGTTCTATCTGCAGGGTCTCATGTTCTCCATGTTATGTGCTTCTTTCCACGTGCTTGGGTTCCCATCGTGGTGTCGATTGGTGCAGATATTGGATCCGTGGCAGTCCTGCACAGACCCGTAGACATAGGCTGTGTTGACGAAGATTTGAAGAACACCGTGCTGGGTGTGTTAAAACCACAGAATGACAGGAACCTACCCATTGCCAGATTGCCACTTGTCGACGGCCCTTTGCTTTGGTTATGGCCTTTCAGGGTGGAACCCCAAACTGTACATACTAAAAGCCTGAAGGGGTTCATCCAGTGCCAGTACCCCCCCGAGGCGCCGGGAGTATGAGAAGTCGCTTGAGGCAGAGGCAGGGCACGTGGAAGTTTCTAATTTCCTGACTTCTGAACAGCTCTTTGTGGGTTTAGTGTTCACTCTTCAGGGTCGTAGTTACAGGCCCCCCCCCGCCCCACCCCCTCCCCAATGTCCCTATACTGACCAGGGGCTGGAAGCCGCAATGTCTCGTATCGCAGACGCAGCGTCGGCGAAGTCACCGGGCTGGCACATGGTTCGCTTGGGCTGTAGGTTCGGGTTGCCCCTCAGTGTTGCATGGCTTAGGTGCATCCTGTATAACCTCGTGTGTGAGTTTCTTGAAAAGGGGTGCTAGCTCATTTCAAGGTCAGCTGCGATATCTGAGGTATGCAGAGCTGCACAGGATAGCGCTCGAGCTTCTGAGGCACGAGCTGTTGAAGCTTTTGTCCTTGCAGTTCGTTTTCGCCTGTTCGCCTCAAAAACCTATGAGGCATACACGAACCTAAGCTCTAAACGCCGAAGCCCTGAACCCAACAAATCTTAGCCTTTGTGGACATGTGTTACCACGTTTGGAAAGATTATATGCTTTGACCACGCAAAGTATATGTATCAAATGTACCACTGGCGTGTTTCATAGATCAACGAATCAGTATCTTTCGTGAGAGAAGTCATATAATTTTTCACTATGTCTAAGAATTGTTACTCTTATTGTTCATCTTGTTTAGTATTATTAAGTTTTTCATAATGTAATTGGTATTCTTATTGTTATTTGTGTTCTTGTTAGTATTACCATGAATTATTTTTGTGAATTTGCACTTTTTGTATACACGTGTTCATCGGAACAGGAGTAGAAACGAAGCCTTGCGGGGATCATGAGTGCACGTGGCTTACTGTGGAGCTTCATGGGGCCGCCATCCTTGTGACTGTCGTCGCTTTTGGACGTCGGGGGTTCGCGAAATACGAAACGGTCGTCGCTTTTGGACGTCTTTGCATTTCGGGACGTTGGAAATCCCGCTCCGGTCTAGGCGCCGCCGCCATTCTCGCAGCCGTCGTCACTTTTGTTTGGACGTCGGGGTTCGCCAGATGCGAAACCGTCGTTTTTTGTACAAATGTGGTACTGTAGTACGCCGAGGACGTCCCAAAGTACACCTGGGACGGACGTCTGGAGCTCTAGTGGCATCAAAGCCGCTCTGTCGTGCCACATGAAGCTCTTCGAGTCCCCATGTGGTCTCTCACTGTTTGGGGTCTACGCTGGCATAACGGGTTTGGCCCCGGCTCTGGCATGGCTTTGGCATGGCTTTGACGGTTTTGGGGCGGGTCAGCGTACCTTTGAATTCCTTTGGAACTCCCTATAGGAACTTCTTGCTCCTCTTCCTCCTGTTCCTGTTGGGAGAAAGGTGTGCTGGTGAGCTCTCATGCGATGTAGAAGGGGCTGCGGCAGATCCACAGGGGGGTCCAACCACAACTAATCCGACCTACTTTTTTTCATTTATCGATATTTTTTCATCGAAGTTGGAGCTCGAGAGTGTGTATATACGCTCTAGGAACAGTAGACAGAACATTTGAATATTGTTCGTACACATCTTTTCAGCAGACGCGTTTCTGTGCGAATGTCGGAAAGCGTTGCGCGTGTTGTCCTACCTATCGAACGCTTATGAACTTGTAGTTGCCCCCCTCACCCTAAACCCTAAACCCTAAGCCCTAAACCCTAAACCAAAAACCCTAAACCCTAAACCCTAGACTTTAGACCCTAAACCCTAAACCCTAAACCCTAAAAACCCTAAACCCTAAACCCCAAACCCTAAAAACCCTAAACCCTAAACCCTAAACCCTCACCTCACTTCAACCAGGTCCGTGGCCAGTCGAAGGCGCGAGTGTGGCAGCACATCAGTGGCCAATTACGATGTTCTGATCTTCCGGCCCCTAGGATGCAAAACGCATTGGCTTCGAGTTGGGGAGGTAGAATGAACATTCATGTTCATGTTTGACATGGCTATGGATGGTAGGCTTGATATGAACTTTTTTTTATAGGGAGGTGGGTTCAGCACCTTCTTCGGGAGTAGCATGGGTTTGTCGAACCGTATTTGCAACCTGAATCGCAGCCCTGAACCCATCATTTCAGCAGCCGTTGCTCGTGTTCTTTTCCATAGCCATGTGGGTGCATGGTCACTGCTGCTTGTCATTCAGGCCTTGTTTGGGTACGGCTGGGGTCAAGTCGGAAGAGGGCTGCCCACTGTTGCAGATGTTGCTGTATGTCTAAAACGGGCTTCTACCGGGCTGAGTGGTGTGGGCACGTGTGGGTGTGCGTGCCCACGCAGGAAAAAGGGTTGGCCGCTGATGCTGACGATTCTGGTCTGCTGTGGGAAGGACTGGGGTCATGTGGGACAAGGGCTGGCCGCTGACTCTCATGATGCTTCGCTCGTTTGTGTGGGGGCGTGTGGGTGGTTACGCGGGAAAAGGGCTGGCCAATGATGCTGACGATGCTGGTCTACTGTGGGAAGGACTGGGAACATGTCGGAAGAGGGCTGGCTGATGCTCATGATGCTTCCCTTGTTTGGGCATGTTGGGGCGTGGGCGTGTGTGGCGGGGGGGTGTGTGGGTGGTTATGCAGGAAAAGGGCTGCTGATGCTGGCGATGCTGGTCTACTGTGGGAAGGATTGGGAACATGTGGGAAGAGGGCTGGCCGCTGATGCTCATGATGCTTCCCTTGTTTGGGCATGTTGGGGCGTGGGCGTGTGTGGCGGGGGGGTGTGTGGGTGGTTATGCAGGAAAAGGGCTGCTGATGCTGGCGATGCTGGTCTACTGTGGGAAGGATTGGGAACATGTGGGAAGAGGGCTGGCCGCTGATGCTCATGATGCTTCCCTTGTTTGGGCATGTTTGGGCGTAGGCGTGTGTGGGTGGTTACGCGGGAAAAGGGCTGGTCAATGATGCTGACGATGCTGGTCTACTGTGGGAAGGTTTGGGTAACATGTGGGAAGAGGGCTGGCCGATGATGCTCATGATGCTTCCCTTGTTTGGGCATGTTTGGGCGTGGGCGTGTGTGGGGGGCGTGTGGGTGGTTACGCGGGAAAAGGGCTCGCCAATGATGCTGACGATGCTGGTCTACTGTGGGAAGGTTTGGGTAACATGTGGGAAGAGGGCTGGCCGATGATGCTCATGATGCTTCCCTTGTTTGGGCATGTTTGGGCGTGGGCGTGTGGGGGGGGGGGGTGTAAGTGGTTACGCGGGAAAAGGGCTGGCCACTGATGCTGACGATGCTGGTCTACTGTGGGAAGGATTGAACATGTGGGAAGAGGGCTGGCCGCTGATGCTCATGATGCTTCCCTTGTTTGGGCATGTTTGGGCGTGTGTGGGGGGGGGGGTGGGGCGGGAATACTGTGGGAAGGTTTGGGTAACATGTGGGAAGAGGGCTGGCCGATGATGCTCATGATGCTTCCCTTGTTTGGGCATGTTTGGGCGTGGGCGTGTGGGGGGGGGGGGTGTAAGTGGTTACGCGGGAAAAGGGCTGGCCACTGATGCTGACGATGCTGGTCTACTGTGGGAAGGATTGAACATGTGGGAAGAGGGCTGGCCGCTGATGCTCATGATGCTTCCCTTGTTTGGGCATGTTTGGGCGTGGGCGTGTGGCGTGTGGGTGGTTACGCGGGAATAGGGCTGGCCACTGATGCTGACGATGCTGGTCTACTGTGGGAAGATTGAACATGTGGGAAGAGGGCTGGCCGCTGATGCTCATGATGCTTCCCTTGTTTGGGCATGTTTGGGCGTGGGCGTGTGGCGTGTGGGTGGTTACGCGGGAATAGGGCTGGCCACTGATGCTGACGATGCTGGTCTACTGTGGGAAGGATTGGGAACATGTGGGAAGAGGGCTGGCCGCTGATGCTCATGATGCTTCCCTTGTTTGGGCATGTTTGGGCGTGTGTGTGGGGGGCGTGTGGGTGGTTACGCGGGAAAAGGGCTGGCCAATGATGCTGACGATGCTGGTCTACTGTGGGAAGGTTTGGGTAACATGTGGGAAGAGGGCTGGCCGATGATGCTCATGATGCTTCCCTTGTTTGGGCATGTTTGGGCGTGGGCGTGTGTGGGGGGCGTGTGGGTGGTTACGCGGGAAAAGGGCTGGCCAATGATGCTGACGATGCTGGTCTACGGTGGGAAGGATTTGGGAACATGTGGGAAGAGGGCTGGCCGCTGATGCTCATGATGCTTCCCTTGTTTGGGCATGTTTGGGCGTGGGCGTGTGTGGGGGGGGGGGGGGGAGTGGTGGTACGCGGGAAAGGGCTGGCCACTGAGCTGGTCTACGGTGGGAAGGATTTGGGAACATGTGGGAAGAGGGTGGCCGCTGATGCTCATGATGCTTCCTTGTTTGGGCATGTTTGGGCGTGGGCGTGTGGGGGGGGGCGGGGAACGTTGGGAAGGATTGGGACATGTCTGGGCGCTGATGCTCATGATGCTTCCCTTGTTTGGGCATGTTTGGGCGTGGGAGTTTGGGGGAGGGGGGGGGGGGTTGCGTGTGGGTGGTTACGCGGGAAAAGGGCGGGCCACTGATGCTGACGATGCTGGTCTACTGTAGGAGGATTCATGTGGGAAGAGGGCTGGCCGCTGATGCTCATGATGCTTCCCTTGTTTGGGCATGTTTGGGTGAGGGCGTGTGTGTGTGTGGGGGCCTGTGGGTGGTTACGCGGGAAAAGGGCTGGCCACTGATGCTGACGATGCTGGTCTACCGTGGGAAGGATTGGGACACATGTGGGAAGAGGGCTGGCCGATGATGCTCAGGATGGGGTGTGTGGGTGGTTACGCGGGAAAAGGGCTGCTGATGCTGACGATGCTGGTCTACTGTGGGAAGGATTGGGAACATGTGGGAAGAGGGCTGGCCGCTGATGCTTATGATGCTTCCCTTGTTTCGGCATGTTTGGGCGTGGGCGTGTGTGGGGGGGGGCGTGTGGGTGGTCACGCGGGAAAAGGGCTGGCCACTGATGCTGACGATGCTGGTCTACTGTGGGAAGGATTGGGAACATGTGGGAAGAGGGCTGGCCGCTGATGCTTATGATGCTTCCCTTGTTTCGGCATGTTTGGGCGTGGGCGTGTGTGGGGGGGGGCGTGTGGGTGGTCACGCGGGAAAAGGGCTGGCCACTGATGCTGACGATGCTGGTCTACTGTGGGAAGGATTGGGAACATGTGGGAAGAGGACTGGCCGCTGACGATGCTTCCCTTGTTTGGACATGTCTGTGGGGGGGCGTGTGGGTGGTTACGCGGGAAAAGGGCTGGCCACTGATGCTGACGATGCTGGTCTACTGCGGGAAGGATTGGGAACATGTGGGAAGAGGGCTGGGCGCTGATGCTCATGATGCTTCCCTTGTTTGGGCATGTTTGGGCGTGGGCGTGTGTGGGGGGGCGTGTGGATGGTTGCGGGAAAAGGGCTGGCCACTGATGCTGACGATGCTGGTCTGCTGTGGGAAGGACTGGGAACATGTGGGAAGAGTGCTGGCCGCTGATGCTCATGATGCTTCCCTTGTTTGGGCATGTTTGGGTGTGGGCGTGTGGGGGGGGGGCGGGGGGGGGGGGGGGGCGGCGTGTGGGTGGTTACACGGGAAAAGGGCTGGCCACTGATGCTGACGATGCTTGGTGGGAAGGATTGGGAACATGTGGGAAGAGGGCTGGCCGCTGATGCTCATGACGCTTCCCTTGTCTGGGCATGTTTGGGCGTGGGCGTGTGTGGAGGGGGCGTGTGGGTGGTTACGCGGGAAAGGTTTACTGTGGGAAGGTTTGGGTAACATGTGGGAAGAGGGCTGGCTGATGCTCATGATGATTGCCTTCCGCCCACGCATGTTTGGGTGTGGGCGTGTATTGGGGGGGGCGGGGGGGGGGCGTGTGGGTGGTTATGCGGGAAAAGGGCTGGCCACTGATGTTGACGATGCTGGTCTACTGTGGGAAATTGAACATGTGGGAAGAGGGCTGGCCGCTGATGCTCATGATGCTTGCCTTTTCCGCCCACGCATGGTTGGGCGTGGGCGTGTATTGGGGGGGTAGGGGGGCGTGTCAGTCCTACTGTGGGAAGGACTGGGAACATGTGGGAAGAGGGCTGGCCGCTGATGCTCATGATGCTTCCCTTGTTTGGGCATGTTTGTTGATGCTCATGATGCTGACTGGCGCGGGCGTGCGTTCTCTTGCTCACTCGGCTCACTCATTCACTCCGTTCATTCCCGTTGAACGTTGAACCCTCAACCCTCAACCCTGGATCTTATCTCTGAGCCCTTACAGTGCCCCCCATACCGTATCCCTCGCATCATGTCATTTTCCCATCGCCCCATCGGTTCTTTTCACATCTAAACACCTGAATCGGGAACCCGAAGCCTAAATAAACCCCAAACCCCAAACCCCAAACCCCAAACCCTAAACCCTAAACCCCAAGCCCCAAACCCTAAACCCTAAACCCTAAACCCTAAACCTTATTGGCTCCTAGGGGAGAGGCCAGCGACCGACGCCGGAGCCTCTCTGTGCCTCGGGTGTGAAAGGGCGATGGCGATGTGGTTCAGGGTTTCCGTGCGCATTTCGGGTTTAGGGTTTTAGGTTGTAGGAAACGGTAGGTTCTGACCCTGTTGTTGTTTGTTTTGGGTTTCAGGGCTTTAAGGTTTTTAAGGTTGTTGAGGTTTGCAGAGGTTTAGAGATCGAAGGCTTTAGCTGGGGCGGTTAAAGGAAGCCACCGCTTTTTCTTCTGCTAGGACCACCTGCTCGGACCAGTGTTAGGGCTGCTAGGGATTTTGAGGGTTCAGGGGTTTAGTGTTTTGGGTTTAGGGTTGGAGGTTTTAGGTCATCAAACAGTGCCTGTCTTCCCTTTTTTTGGGAGGGGAGCCCTCAGAATTCAAAAAAGCGTGCCATCGGTTGTTGGATTTGGCTCGGGTATTCTCTGCTGACTCCTCGCCCGGTTCACCTATCTATCAGGAATTTTCTAAGAGTATCCCATCCCAGAAATGCCACAGAGAATCTTACAGAGTATCCAAAGAATCCTGGACCCTCGCAGAGAATTCATGGATTATTCCAACACTGCCCAACACCCCATCAAACATGACTCTCCAATGGTCCCACCCGACGACAACACCACAGGAACCACCCGAGTATGCTTTTGATCCACCCTGACGCCCCTAAACCCGAAACAATGAGTTTCCAAAGCCCTGCATCCTGAACCCGATTTCTCAAACACTATGTGCATTCAACCCTAAACCTTAAACCCCCCCCAATTCCATACATCCCTAAGCCACAAACCCTGGACACCTCACCGAACCCTAAATCTTGCACCCTAAGCCCTAAACCCTAAACCCTAAACCCTGAGCCCTAAACCCTAAACCCTAAACCCTAAGCCCTAAACCCTAAACCCTAAACCCCAAACTTCGAGCCGCTGCAGGTTCGGCTGGCAACGGCCGCCCGCCGTCGCCGGGGCAAGGTGCGGGAAGCAGCTTGGCTGGGGGGTTTGTAGTTTAGGGTTTAGGGTTTAGGGTTTAGGGTAGGAATGTCAGGATTTCTGTTTTTGTAAGGCTGATCGTGAGGTACCCTCTCGGTCGTCTCGCGGTCGAGAGATATTCCGCAACCACTGGTCTCCTGGGTTTTGATTTCTAAGGCCCTTTGCTCCGTGTTGGCCGCCCTCTGTCGGGAAGCCCAGTGGGGGCAAGTCTTTGGGGTTGGCAGTTTGGGGTGTAGGGTTTGGCCTTGCGCAATAAACTTTCAAATGAATCTTGCGGTTAAGGTTCTCATGTTGCACCGTGTGTCGTTCAACTGAGCCATCGGGCCATGATGGGTTCATGCAGAGTAGGCCCCGGAACCCCTTGAGCCCTTGTGCCCCTAAACCCAAAAACCTACAAACCTAAACCATTCCCAAAAGCCTAACCGTCCGAACAATGCCATGTTTTCCTGCAGGTTGCCGCCTGAACAAGAACTGGTTGCACGCTTACGACAACGAGGTGTGCCTTCTGCGCATAAGCATCTATAGGGGGTATCATGGGGTCACAAGGGGGGATAAAAGGGTGCGAGGGTACAAGGGATCAGGGGGGTTGTAGTGGGGGTTATAAAGGTTAAGGGGTTCAGGTTTCAATGACGTCGCCATTCAAACAGGGTCTCTAAAGTTTCCTCGGACTCCCCAACGGTCCCAAACTTGAACCCGTCCATACCCCCAACTAGACTTGAGACCCCATCATAGTGAGACCCAGAAAGGGTGCTATTCTTAAGAACCCCCCCCCCTCTGCAAATCCATGGATTGCAAACCCATGGAGAGTCGGATTGTAGGGTATAAGTCGTGTCAGCGATCAGAGGAAGAAGAGAGGGCTTAGGGTGTTAGGAGTTCGTTCTGGCCCTCAGGGCTTGCGACTGATCTTCTAGCCCCAACCCGTCTTTTCTAGGCCACTGGGGTGGACTCGTCGGCCTTGCCGGGCTTCCTCCCTATATTGGGGGTTTACGGACATAGGGGACCCCTAAAATGGACCCCCAAAAGAGAAAGATTCCCCCTATAAGAAGGACCCCAATAATGTACCCCTAGCCTAATTTCGTAAACCCCTTTCTCTTGCTGATCCTCTTCCCAAGATCCCCGGCAGGAGCCGGTGCGCGGATACTTTGCCCATTCCTTGGTCGAGGCGGGGAAGAGAACCCTGACTCCCAGCAAGCTCCGCACAGCTGCGAGAGCTCCCAGTGTTCCCCAAGCTGACCCGACGTCACTTCTGGCTTCATGTGGGTTTTCAGGCCATGGTTGCACTTAAGGGTCCCTAAACATGCTGTAGCCTCCCGAGCACCAAATGCGGGACTCCCGTGAATGCGGTTGAATTTCAGTATCGTGCTCCAGGCTCCTTTACCCCCCAAACAAAACGCGCGTTGCAACTCCCAACAGATCGAAGCCTTAGCCTGAAGCCAGAAACCCTAAACCCTCAATAAACCCAAAAAACAAACCCCAAAACCCCTAAACCCCTAAACCCTACATCCTAAATAAACCCAAAAACAAACCCTGAAACCCCTAAACCCCAAGAAGGCGAACTCCATCTTCCGCGTGGCCTTGCGGCCGGGGCGCCCCCTCCGCCTGGGAGCCTGGTGGGCAGGTTTGGTCGGTGTTTGGGGTTTGGGGTGTCGGGTGGGGCTTGTAGGTGGGGAGCTTCGGATCTTGAGGGCTGTTTGGGGGAGGGTTTTGTCTTGAACTTGGCGCGAAGAGCGCGTTCAACATGCAGGTTCTGCAGGGCTAGAGGCTCAGACGATCTCAGACGTCCGGGGAGAGGGGGAGGGGTTGCCACCACAAACTGCGTCGCAATACAGGAACGCGCTTGCAAACCTGGCAAGTTGGAATAATTGGAGTATCAGAGGTGCTCAAGACGGCAAGCAAACGTGCAATATCACATGATGCTTCGCACCATTTTCATCAGATTCGGTTTGTCATACACACTGGTGTTGTTGGCGAAGACAGAAGGAGACGGCTGAAAGGAAGCCTGGTGTTTGCGAGATGTGACGTGGCGTCATGCTTGTCGTCCTGTGGGCGTGACTAGGTTTTGACCCTGGTGATGTTATTCTTCGTGCTGATTCGCACGGCTCTCTTGTATCTTGCGTACTCAGAGAGCAAGCGCACGCAGAAGTCCTTCAAACCTGAGCCTGGGAACCTTGTGCAGGCTTGGCTTCGCTCCTGATCTATCAGGAGCCCAGGGTTTAGAGGGTTTAGGGTTTAGGGGTCTGGGGCTGTGGTGAGCCGTCTCGGCAGCTTAGTTTTTACAATAAAGCAGGGGACTACAAGGTGTAGAAGGGCTCATATGACTTATATAGGGTTACTAGGGGCTTGTGCTTATGTAGGCGCTGTATAGTTTTAACCCTAAGGAGGAACAAGGGTAAATTTCCGCACGGTAGGGTTTTGTTGTTTGTGCCTGAGCACTCGAGAAGGAAGCGAACACGAGTAACTTTTGAACCCAAGACAGGAATAACAAACGAGTGCACCATAAACCCTAAACCTAAACCCTAAACCCAAAACCCTTCAAAACCCTTCAAAACCCTTCAAAACCCTTCAACACCCTGCAAAACCTTTCAAAACCCTTCAAAGCCCTTCAAAGCCCTTCAAAACGCTTCAAAACCCTAAACCCTAAACCCTAAACCCGAAACCCTAAACCCTAAACCCTAAAACCCTAAAACCCTTAACCCTCTGTCCAAGAGAGGAGCTTCCGATGGGGCACGCGCTGGCATCCATGGACTATGGTGGGCCATTCCCCGAGGCACAAGCCTTGGACGTCTGTAAGCTGTCCCGTTCCCTGGCCCCATCTCCTCAATACTTCGTGAGGCTAATATATATATATGTATATATATATATGTGTATATATATATGTATATAGATAGATAGATAGATAGATAGATAGAGGCAGGTACTTCAGTAGCCTTTTTCAATCAATACTTTGCCTAGTAAAAGCACTATTTGCCTAGAGAAACCGCAAGCTCCAACAACGCTGTCAGTATTGTCCTTTTAACATCGCGTTGGGAGAGAGAACAAGCCCTTCACGCTCACGAATTCAAGTCTTGCTTAGATGCTCCATGCACGAGAGTCTTCTGCTCCATATAAGACAAGCTAAAAACCGCTAGAATCGGTAGGTCGCTGTGTCGTGGGTAGCACTTATATGCACCTATAGACTAGTACAGATTCGTGCATATTGACAGATACAAAACGATGTACATTACACCTGAGTTTTGATGAGTATTTCTGAGTTCATATACTATCTTCTAACATCTTACTCGATCTTGCTGGGGAGTTCATTCCTTGGCCTGGGTAGCCCTGACCTGTCCTTTCTCAGTAGCTTGTTTTTCGTTTCTGTTGTGCAGGGCCACGAGAAGCAGCCTGTTGGCGAGCGCCAATATGGCTTGCCCCCCGACTCAGGTTCTTGGGATTGTGTGCATGGCTGTCAGAGAAGAAGCAATGACCGTGGAACCGCAGTAGCAACATAACAGAATGCAACAAACGCAGATCTTTAATAAGAAATAGCACTAGTGATATAGTAGTTTCGTAGTATGTCGTATACTATGGGCAATCCATTGGGTTCCCTGTCGTGTTCGAGCTCACAGCTTCTGCGAGGCTATTCGCTTGAAGGCGTGAATCAGGAGGCATCTTTTCTGTTAGTCTTCATGTCCCCGTGCTAAATTTAGGCAGCATTCCTAAGACTTTTTGCCATTGCAGTTGGCGGGGACATGATGGTAGGATCGTCAAATAGGATCACAGGATCTGGATGTATTTAAATGTAGTATAGTGTAGTACGCACAGTACAATAGGGTAAATCGGAGTATAGTAGATATGGCATAGCTCAATAGATGTATATGTATATAGCGGTATATTTAGCACTAAATAGTATTCGCAGTATATCATAATGAGGTTTGGGAAGAAGACCTGGAAGTACGAACGTTACGAGAGCTGCAGGACAAAACCGCGACACAGCGGCCCCGAAGCATCTAGAGAAGTTATGAGAAGCATGACGTGCAGCAATGGAGTGGAGAGCAATAGTGCAAAACAAACCCACAAGAAGCCAGCACCCAACACAAAACAGACGCAGCAAGACTCTTTGAGGCCAAGTGTAGAACTCTTCCGTCATGCCTCATTCGAGCCTGCCAGCTTCCTAGGCAGCGAATCGGCGTGGAGGGCTGCCCTGGAGAGGAGGGCCCCAGATGAGATCTATGAAGATGTGGGGTTTCCGAAATTCCGGGTGCCCTTCTTAGGTGCACAGAAGCATCGTTTCAGGTCCACTTCGGCCGCCTCAAGAACGTCGTTGTTCGCTATCAAAAAGACGTATAGGAAGGGCACTAGGGAAGTGCATGCAAAATGCAGGTGAAACTGCGGTGGGAAAGGTGCACACTTAGAACATGCTATAGCGAAGCACTGGAGAAGTGCAGAGGCCTCTGGCAAGGGGCAGAAGGCAAGCAGTGGACCAGTGCGGGGAGGCCCTGGAAGGGCAAAGTGCGTTGATCCAGTCCAAAGGCACTGGAAATTTTGCACGGATGCAGTGGGCAAGTGGGCATTTTGCGCACCGCATCTGAAAGCATAGTGGAGGCAGAGTGTTCGTTGTAGTGTGGCAGCGGGATTCGCCGAAGTGGCGACGGGGTTTTCAGGAGTTCACTGTAGCGGGGATGGAAAAGCGTAGAGGCGAATGGCAAGGGGAAGGCAGCCGTACCCCAAACATCGTTGCAGGTCCATTGTGGCCATCAAAGCAGCCAATTGGCATCAAAAGACATGTTTCAGGTCGCCAAAACTTTGTGTCGGTTTTGCCTTCCTACGTTTTCTTTTGGGGACCCTAGTGTGGAAATTGCTCAGACTACGGTATAATCTGGATTACTGCGAGAATGCTAGTTTATTGATGGTATCATCTTCTTTTTTTGCCATACTAGCATTCCACTATCATCATTGTGCTTATTGTTATGATTGTTATGTTTCCTTGTATTCCTATGCTACCATATGCAAGTTGCCGGGACAAGGGGCAACGTTGGGTCGAAACCAGCAAGCCCTAAAGCCTGACATCCTAAAGCCCCGGCGAGGGGCTTTCTACATGAGGGTTCTCCCAACCCGTGGTGTGTTTTTTTGGGTTTCTATAGAAGTTCCTGGTCCTTGCAGTTTAGGGTCAGGAAGCACCCACAATTTAGGGCAGCCCCTGCGTTGCTGTTGCCTTTGGGGGTTTTGCCATGATGATGTTGGTCTGCCCCAACTCCAAAATCAACCCAACCAAGAATACCAAGCCGCATGCCTTAAGCCCGAACAGCATCTTAAACCCTACGACCAAGACGCCGTAAACCTAAACCCTAAACCCTAAACCCTAAACCCTAAACCCTAAACCCTAAACCCTAAACCCTAAACCCTAAACCCTAAACCCTGATGCCCAATTTGCCCTGGTGCTTGTCGAGGAGCAGAAGGAGCGCCTATGCGACGTGGTGCCTGAGGCACCGGGTAGAGTTGAGGGTTGGTTTAGGGTTTAGGGTTTATCCCGGACTTCTCAACCTGAGTGCATGCTGGACCCATCTCACGGCGAGAGCGGTGAGCATGGGCTGAAGGGTTAGGGTTTAGGGTTTAGGGTTTAGGGTTTAGGGTCTAGAGTTTAGGGTTGATGGTTGAGGGTTGATAGTTGACGATCGAGGGCTGAGGGCGGGTTGAGGGTTGATGGTTTAAGGTTTCGGCCAGGTTCACTTGTCTTCAGCTCAACCAAGGAGCAGCATGGGTCGGCAACAAATTGGCAATGCAAGATTGCCTGGCTCACACACGGACGGAAGGATTGGAGGGACGAGCGAGACCCGAAGATCTGGCCTAAAGAGAACGGCATCACCTCCGACCCGAAGGCTTAAGGATCAAGCCGAAAAGAGCAGAAGGAAGAGGTCCAGCTGCGATAAACAACACGCCAGCTGATTGCGGGCATCCACTCCCCAAGCAAAAAAACAAGCTTCGCCACGAAGAGGTCGATTGCAACCGGGGGGCGCCTCCGAGAACTTCGCCGAGAAGAGGTCGCGCAACCCCCCGAGGGTGCCCCCCGCAAACCCACCAACCAGCTCCGCCACGAAGAGGTCAATTCCGCGGTGAACCCTTCCGAGTGAAAGCGTTGGAGGAGTGGCAAAGGCAAGGAAGGAAGAGGCAGCGGAGAAGAGGGAAAGGAGAAGAAGCCGGAGAAACGAAAGAAAGGTGGCAGCGACATGGTCACATCTCCGGCTGTTCAATTCTGCACCCACTTACAGTCCGCCCTAAGCCCTTCTTAGGAACACGTCCCGGAGGCGCACAATTAATGTTGGGGGAGCCAGGGTTGAGGGTTCCTTTGAGGCCCGTCTGCGCGAGCTCATGGAGTCGAAGGCTGCTGGGGGCTGGGGGGAGGATTTAGAGGGTTGAGCGGTTTTGCGTTTAGGGTTCGGGGTTAGGGTTTAGGCTTTGCTGTTTATGATTGTCTTTTCTTTTTCTTTGTTCTTGCAGCATTACATTTCTTTCATCTAATTCTTGGCAGTTGTCTTCTTTTCTTTTCTTGTGCTCGTTTCGTTCACGTATAAAAGGGGCTTAGGGTTTAGGGTTTAGAGAGGGTATATGGGGTTTGAAGGGCTCAGGGCAAAGAGTCTTGAAGCGTGGACATGCCACCAGCATGCCCGAAAAAACCGTCAGGTTTGGAGTTTAGGCCGTACAGCCCCAAACTGCATGCCCTAAACCCCGCACCCCCAACCCTAAGGCCCTAACCCTATTGAAACTGAGCCCCAAGCCCTAAACCCTGTTTCTAAGGAGTGGCCGGACCCTGAACCCAAAAAAGGGCGTCAGGTGAGTTTCAACTGTATGTTTGAGCTCATCTTCTAGGGGTTTGGGCTTTAGGGTGTAGATGTAGGGTGTAGGGTGTATGGGGTTCAGGGTTCAAACTTTAAGATACAAGGTGTATAGGGTGTAGGGTGTGAGGTTTAGGATTTAGGGTTTAGGGTTTCGGGTTCAGGGTTTAGGGTTTCGGGTTCAGGGTTTAGGGTTTCGGGTTTCGGAAACCTGAACCATGAAGCCGCGGCTCGCAGGCGCCTGTGGTCGTGCTCGACGTCTACTGCGCGCTGGCTCCGAAGGTCCACTTGCTAGGGTTTAGGGTTTATTGTTTAGGGTTTAGGGTTTAGGGTTTAGGGGTTAGGGTTTAGGGTTTAGGGTTTAGGGATTAGGGTTTACAGCAGTTTAGTGTTCAGGGTTTAGGGGTTTAGGGGGTCGATTAGGGTTTGGAGGGATTTGGGCTTGAGCTCCCACGCAAAGCCTGACTCCGAAGCCCTAAACCATCCTAAACCCATGAACCCTAAACCTTGAAACCCCAAACCCCTCAGCCTTAATTTCCGGTGATGAAGTGGTAACGTTTTCTTAGCAGGGCTGCCTTGGCTGTGAGGATCGCGCCAAGCGTCACAACCTGGGCCCTGTGGTGAAGGCGCCGGGGAGTTCTTTGTGGGTTTGTGGGTCTCAGGGTTTCTGTGGTAGCATCTTCTTGGTCATTTGTTTTTGGTGTGTGTGAGGCTTCCCATTAAATTAGTGGAAATACTAGTAGAAGTTTTCCTATGAAGATACGGAGGCAGCAGAAACATCTTCCAAAATCTAGAGGAAGTAGAGACCTTCCGTTTAAAATTTGAAGGAAGTCGAGGTTCATAGGGGAAATAGAGGCTTTCCAAAATGTACAGGAGATAGAGGTCTTCCGTTTAGGACATGGAGGTCCTGTTCAAATATGGAGAGAATGGAGGCTTTCCAAAATACAGAGGAAATAGAGGTCTTCCCTTCAAAGTATAAAGGGCTAGAGGTTGTCTTTCAAAGAAAGAAGGATCAACTCAGAAAAACAAATAAGTTCAAGACAGTAAAAGATAAGCAGAAAAGACCATTAAACAAAAGAAGCGAGCAGACAAGACGAGACGAGAAAAGACAGAATCAAATAAAACAAGCAGGGAATGAGAACGATAACCGTACATATCAATACTAATAGCAAGAAGAACAAGCATCCTAATATACTTGTTAATGTTTGTAATCATCGTTCTTAGTAATACGACAAATCAGAGTACCAAGGACAATAAGAAGATGAAAAAGAATACGATATTATGAGTATTAAGAGTAAGAAGAGCAGTAAGAGCAATAAGAGCAACATGAGGCGTAAGAGGAATAAGAACGATACGAGTGATCATACTTGTCCTAGTCGCCATACTCATAGCAATCATTGTAAGATGTAGTAGTAGTCAGCACGCAAACAATGGTAGTATTAACAATGGAAACATTGGAGAGCAGCTGTAGGACTACTCGCAATATTTTTTGCAAGAATGAGAATAGCAGTTGTATCAAGACATATGCAGCAAAGCAGAAACATCATCGTCAATAGCTTGGCTGCTGAAGGCCGAGCTTTCATCGCTTCTTCGCCGCAGTCGCGAGAAAGGACAGGCGGTCCTCTTCCTGGTGGGCGGCGAACATCCCGCCGAGCTGGCGCAGAAAGTGTCGGGGGGCCTACTGGCCCTACTGTATGCAAGTCCGAAATCCCAAGCTGCAGGGTATTGAGGGATCCTGACGGTTGCGAGACCAGTGCTTCAAAGTCGCACCTTGGTGCAGATTCGTCAGATGCCTTTGCGTGGCTTAGACTGACTCGTCAGATGCCTTTGCTACCTTCTGGAGGTACTTGCAGCCGCAGTTTACTTCTATTGGCGGCCTGATGTGTGGGTGCGCAGGGCAGGGGGGGTTGGGGGTGGGGGTGGCGAGGGCCCCAAACCACCCAAACGCTAAACCCTAAACCACTGAAGCCGTAAACCGCCTAAACCCTAAACCACTGAAACCCTAAACCTAAACCCCAATGAAACCGATGAAACCCAAACTTCCGGGTCAGGTACCTCCGCTGGAAGCCAAATGCCACCGCCCCCTGGGAGCCGCCGAAGCTGCAGGGCCAGCGGAGGGCCCCGGGGCCTTAATTCAGACAATTGGACAGGTTGAGAGTTTTGTGGTTTAGAAGCAGCTGAAGGGTTAGAGGTGGCCTTCTACAACGCAAACCCGAAAGCCCAAACCTCGCAGTGCTACGCCCCAAAGCCTAGAGCTTCAGATAGCTGACGGCTGGGGCGTTTCAAGGCCTTTAAGTTGGAGGTGTCCAAGGCCGCACGGGATCAGAGGTTGAGGGTTTAGGAATTTCGGCTGCTAGGACCCCCAAAAATCCAGTGGTCCTTGAACCCCTAAGCCCTAAGGCTTAGGGTTTGGAGCTTAGTAAGCTCAAGCTCCTTGCTTGGATCCATCCTGTCTCGCTTCAAGGAGCATGAGAACCCTGGTTTTTGTTCACCTTCACCCGGACCTCCTACAAACCCCGACCTCCTACAAACCTAAAACTAACACCTCAACCCCAAACCCTAAACCCTAAACCCTAAACCCTAAGCCTTAAACCCTACACCCTAACCCCTAAACCCGCTGTTGAGGTCATCTTCGGCTTGCAGCTGCCCTGACCTGTCGTTCGACCGCTGCCTGTTTGGTGCTGAAAAGCCCAGCTAAATTCGATGCATACCCAGATTGTTTGACCAAATTCGCTTCCTCAGCGGTACTTTGCGGCTGCTCCTTGTGCATATGGCAAAAGCCTACGCCCTAAACCCTGGCAATCCAAAGCGCCCAAGAGCCCCAATACCTGAAGCCCTAGCAACAAAAACCTGAATAAGGCCCTCACTCCTGGATCTCTCTCTTTTCTCATGCCTCGCTCTCGCTCTCGCGCCAAGCACAGCGTAGACTTCAAGTCCATCGGAGACTAATTTGGGGTTGTTATACCCATGAGGGTCCCCAATTTTCGAGGAAACTCCCATTTAGTAAGATTTTGGTTATCCCTACCCCTAAAAATGAATACAATGCAATCGCCGTGTTGTGCAGATTTTGGGGCGGGTTGGGGGTTCTCGGGGCTACTGGCAAAAACCTCCAAAGTTCGCAGAGTCAGCATGCCATGCCTTTGCCATTCGAGAATCTTGCCCCCTCTCCATGAAGCTCTCCTCCGGTTCCCTTCTCCCAGTGTTTCCCGTTTCCTTGTTAGCAGATGCGTGGGGAAGCGCGAGATTTTTTTTGCAGTGCCCTTGCCAGTTGCCCGTTCAACAGGAAGCCACATGTGCAGGAAGAGCCCAGCAGGTTGAATCTTTCCAATGGTTGCCATGCGGTAGTGTTTGCAACATGGAAGAGTCGCACCCTTTGTGCATAGCTGTGTGTTTTGTCTTCGTTGATCTTTGGCCACTACCTGAGAAGACAAGTAAGTTCCACAGTCCTTGATCAGATTCGAGAAGGGTGCAGACAGAAATCAGTTTGGCCTGAGGCAAAGCGGCTGGACAATGCACGACTTAAACTCAGCCTGCTTCAGGGATCAGAAGGTAAGGCTCTTGATTTGCGCTATTCGTACGATCCTAGAGACCTGATTCTCATGTCAGTAGCTCTGGGCCCATCAGCAGACCAGAGCAGGCCTGGATGTGCAAGATAGTCAAGGGCGCATGTGTATTTTCGCGAATTCTTGACCCTCGGCTGCCTGCCTACCTCATGTAATGTCCTGGAATGTCAACCAGAAGAGCCTCCAAGACCAGCTCCTGAGACCACAGTGTTGTGTTCAACATGAGCAACACCGAACTCTAGAACATTTGCGTTTTTTGGCAGTTGCGGGGGCGGCGGTGGCGTTGGCGTCGGTGCGGTGGTGGGTGAAGGTGATGCCGGTGGTGTGTTGTTGATTGCGGTGGTGGCGATGGCAGTGCTGATGACGGGCGCCGGTGCTGCTCATCATTGCAGCTGCAGTCACATCGAACAGCCGAAGTCCCTGTCACAGTGCCATCTACCTATGCCCGGCCTGTTGTTACGTGCGAGCAGTGTAGGACAACTTGCAAGAAACTCCTGAAGCAGGACCCCTCCTCTTTGTCTCCTGGCCATCTTGCAGTGCGGTCTGCAATCCACATTGAGACCAGCAAATCTCAATGTGGCAGCTCGAGAGAAAAGGGAAGAATGCTGGTTCGACTTGCTCGTGGCCACCGGACTTCGAAGCAGCTTAAGCCTAGTTCCTCGCGCAGCTGCTCATGACTTCTGGGATTTTTGTGGGAGCTCTACTGACACGGTGATTGTTCCAATGTATTCGTCGCATGGGCAGCTAGGATGATCTCTCCCCCCCTTTCCGGGGGTCCCCTTTACGGGGTATTCCGGGTGGTTCCCCTAAAGGGCCCCTAAAGTAAGAACGGCCCCCCTTTGGAAGTGAAAGTCCGGCACCCTTTGGACCAGGGCTCGGTCCCCGCGTCACTGGACGAAGCGGCGCTGTATCCCATGGGTCGGGGGCCTGGACTTTCCACACACGTCCTTGGCCTGAGCTCTCCACATCGTGGTCCCTTTTCGGGTCCCTCCGTAGGCGAGCCGGAAAAACTTAAGGGGAAGGGGCAGCCTATACCCCAGACCCTACAGCCAAAACCTGCACTTCCAGTTTCTAGCGTTTTTTTGGGACCACTTCTCATGAGCTGCTGAGGCCTCGAGAGCCGCTTCGCCTATCTCTTCGACTCGCCGCCCATTGGACGAACGCAAGCCGTTAAGTTTGTCAGGTTTGACGGCGCAGGCGTTGCTTTATGGGGCTTCCCTAAACCCTAAACCCTAAACCCTAAACCCTAAACCCTAAACCCTAAACCCTAAACCCTAAACCCTAAACCCTAAACCCTAAACCCTAAACCCTAAACCCTAAACCCTAAACCCTAAACGCTAAACCCCGAAATTCTAGTGCAGAAGCAAGAGCCGAAGTCCTTATATAACGCCCGGCTTCAAGAACCGCCGCACACCTCTCACGGCCGGGAGCGCCTCGGCACTCGTACAACCCGAAGCCCTGGAACCCAAAAACAGGGTTTAGGGTTTAGGGTTTAGGGTAGAAACCCCAAGTTCCAAAACCCTAAAACCCTGAGCCCAGCCCCGAATGCCCATTGGGGCATGGGTTGTTGCAACCTTTCCCCTCCTCTGCAAGTTTTAGATGATGCCCCGCATCTTCTCCACTTCAGCGGAACAGCGTACACCCATTCAACCCTGAACCCTAAACCCTACGTTTTGAACCCCAAAGCCCTCAACCCTAAACCATAATGTTTGTGGGTTTCGGGTTTTAGAGCCGAGGACGCGGAGCCACGTCACCACGGCCCTGGCCTCCCAGGCACAGGGAGCGGGGGTGTTAGGGGCTCGGGGTTTCAGAGTTTTTGGTTGTGGGATCAGAGAGTTTGGGCTTTGGGGTTTAGTGTTTCGCATCGAGGGGCTAAGAATGAGGGTGCAGGTATCAGTCCGCCGTACATTCGAGATCTGGATTGCTGCCTGGGCATGTGACGCACGCACAGAATCTTTCCCCAAGCCGGGCACGCCTACAGGCGACTGCGGAGGATGATGCTGAACGCCTGAGAGCGCAGTGGGAGGCCGGCTGACGGGCAGAGCAGCGCGTCCACATTTTCCTTGCAGTATTGCAGAGTGGGTTAAGGCCAAGACGTACAGCGAGCTGCAAGAACCTCACCCTGGTGGAGATACGATATGGAAGTCTAAGAATCAAACCCCCATTTTGGAGATGTTGAAGTCAGAGTTCCCTTACGGGTGTCTTTTGCTACAGAGCTGCTTCTTCCGAAATGAGTTCCCAAAGGGAGGTAGCACAATGCCCTGTCCTAAGCCCTTGAATCACCTCAAACACGATTGTGGCCCTGGTCTGAACACTTGTCGATAGCCCTCTCGCCCCAGGCTCAAATCATGCCGAAACTCTAAACTCAAAACAACCTTCAGCTCAATTGGTTTGGGGTTGAGGAACCTCCGCCTGTGGCTTTAGTTTCGACGATGGCCAGACCAGGATGACGACCTGGTCCAGTGGCAAAACCTCACGGAGGCAGCGCTTCCGATTCGACGTGGGGTTCGGGTTTCGGGTTCAGAGGTTTAGGATCTTAGTGGGGTTTGGGGCTTAGGCTGAAGGCTGTAGGGTTTTAACGGTGGGTTGGGAGATGAGATAGAAAGCCCAAAACTCAGCCACAACCCTTGCCCTAATCCCAGGTCGGACAGCATGCGGCGGTTCATATCACGAAGGCTAGAAGAGGGCCAGCGGCGTTGACTACCAAGCACCCAGCGCCTGCCTCGATTGCCTCTTTTCGCAACCCCAAGTCAATCTTGACGTATCTTGTCGGTAACCCCAACCCAAACCCGAAACCCTAAACCCCAAAGCCCACACCCTTCGAAGCCAAGTGACCTTTGCTGAACCTTCAAACCCCCCAAACCCTAAACCGCCCCGAAACTGAGATGACCCTGGGAAGGCCTTGGAGCGATCCGAGGCGGAAACGGAGATGTGGCGCTGCAAGGCGGCCGCCTTCAGAGAATTGTTTTCTGGGGCTTCAAGGGAATTTAGGGTTTGAGGGTTTTAAGGGTGAGGTTTAAGACACCGCACAAATAACCTCTAGTCTAATTACTACGTGCTCCCCCACGGCAGGTTCAGGGTGTCATTCGCGCTAGGCTAAAGGGCCGTTCAAGGTTTAGGGCAGTTTAGGGTTTATGTAGGCCGTTGGGCTTCTTTGTCTGTGTAGGTTGCACGTGTTGGGGTTGAAGAGCTCCCCCCAAAGCCGCAGCATTCCTCAACCCTGAACCCAAAACCCCAAACCTGAAACCTGACATTTCAACCTCTTCCCCAGCGGGACCCTTGGAAGAGAAGGCAGCCGAGCTCGAGGACCTTCTCAGCATGCAGCGCCGTGGTCCCGGCATTTGGGGACTTCACCCAAAGTGTGGCTGCTGGGTGTCGGCGTTCCAGAAAGGCCCACATGACACCACCGAAGAAAGGATGCTAATGTAGGGAAACTTGGGGCATGGGACTCATGGTCATGGAGTTCGGAGTCGTTTCGGGATGTGTAAGGACAAGTTCTTCAGGGGGTGTCCTGGACCGCGATTCATAGGTGGGCTTTGATGGTGCGCCTGCAGTGCCTCACTTCTTGCGAAGACTCTCGAAGGGCCAGGGCCCCCACGCCGGTGCAAGACCGCAACCCCAAACCTCACGCCCATGAACTCCGAATGCACTTCGAGGGTTTCCATGCCCGTCTCAGGCCAGATCTCAGAGGAGGCCCTGCGATCCCGCTGCACTGGGACTGGGACCCTGAACACTCGATCTGCGCCCCCGTCCAACCCCAGAGAGTCGGGGGGGTTGCAATAGACCGGGGCAATGGTATCAATAGTAGCAGTAGTGGTCGATTGTAGTCGCAGTAAGAGTAGTAAGAGTAAGAGTAAGAGTAGCAATAGTAGCAAAAGTAGTTGTGACAGTAGTACAGTAAGTTGCAGCCATAGTGCTGATAGGGATAGTGCATACTAACCGCACAACAGCAGTAATAGTGATCATAGTAAGAATGGTACATAGGCACAAACATATCGAGTCAGAACGCAAAGAGGGACCCTCACACCTGGATGCTTGGGTCTGTTGGCTTTCCTCGGCGATCTCTTCCCCTTGACATCAGATGTCCAACTCATGCAGAGCAGGGTTCCGGGTTTTGGGGGTCTTAAGGGTTTAGTGGGTTCAGGGTTAAGGGTCTAGGGTTTAGGGTTTAGGGCTTATGGTTTAGGGTTTAGGGTGTAGCGCGGAACTTACAGGATGTTCCACCTACATTCTGTCAGGATTTTGTTTGCCTGGCCGGGTTTAAAGGTTTCGGGAGGAGATGGCGGGGCAGGTGCTACACCCTAAGCCCTAAATTCTACACCTCAAGCCTTAAATCTAGAACCTAGGCTTCTAGTCTGAACCACGCCCTGCAGACTCGGAACCGCTGAGCCCTAAACCCTGGCACCCCGCTTCCCGAACTTTTTCAGGGGTTTTCGGACATTTAGGGTTTAGGGTTTAGGGTTTGGGTTTTCGGGGCACTGCTCCCGTCTCAGCCTGGCGCCTCATCGGAACGGTTGGGCGCTGTTTCGAACGTGTCTTCGCCCGAGGCCGGGCCGGCACTTCCACAGGTTTAAAGGTTTGAGGGGCTTTGATGTGTTTCGGGGGTTTTAAAGGGTTAAGTCTTGGGGTTTGAGGGGGGTTTTCACGTGTTTCGGGGGTTTTCAAGGGGTTAGATCTCGGGGTTTGAGGGGTTTAAGGCTTCAGGGGTTTGAGGGTCGCGAGGTTTTCGGGTTGTGGGGGCCCCCAAACCGATCCAAAATATTAGACCCCCCCCCAGTTCGAAAAGCTGAGACCTCAACCTCCTCAGCCTCCCTCGCATAGCCTCTAGCTGGTAATAGCTGGCGCTGCAATTAGTTCTGGAGACCCCCAAGCGCCCTCGAACCCTGAAGCCCAATCCCTAAACCCCGCCTACGCGCCGTCCCAATTCATTGAAGCGCCAGGCAAAAGCCGCAAGAAAAGCCCCCGAAAGCTGAACCCTCGACCCTCGCGTCAACCTGCCGCCTCCTCCAACCTCCTTATTGTTGGTTCGTGGCAATGGGGGAATCAGGTATGTTACGGTATGTTATATAATCCCTTAAAGGGTATATGCAGGACCCTAATTCCCTTATTCTCTGCAAACCAACAGTAAGCTTCCAGGCAGATCGCGCGCCGGAGTGGCGTCGTGCGGGGCCCCGCGATGTTAGGGGGCTGCTTCAGGTGTCTCATGCAGTCTCAGGAAAGTAGGAACCTAGATTTTTCGGAAGTTAGGGTGATTGATGAGGCTTACGAACCCTGGGATAATTTAAGGGTGTTGAGGACTTAGGTTTTTTTGGAGGGGTCGTCGGCACTAAGGCGGTTGGGTCTATTTCCTGGCTGGCTTCCCTCACCTACTCCGCATTTTACAACCCATATACCTAAACCCTAAACCCTAAACCCTAAACCCTAAACCATATATCACCCTTGAAGGTGTGCTTAGGGGGCTTCGGGCCTGGGGGGTTTGAGTGGGTGGTTAATGCCGAAGCTCTCCGGGGCCTTGTTGCTTTCAGACCACGAACCCTAGTTAAACCCTAAACCCCAAACCCCAAACCCCAAACCCTAAAAAACCCCTAAAACCTAAACCCGACACCCTGAACCCTAGATTCCTAGGTAAAGTTTAGGGGGTTTGCTCTTGAAGCCTGAAGAACGAAGATCCATGACGACATAGGTAGGGCGTTAGGGCTCAAAGGGTTCAGGGTTTAGGATTTAGGGCTTGGTAGGTTGGGGTCTAGGGAGCTTAGGGGTCTTGATCGCCCGGACAAAAGGGCCCGTCGTGATGCGTGGAAGGTCTCCATTCCCCTGTTTTTGTCTCGAGGAGACCCTTGATTTTAAACCGTAACCCTGAAGCCCGACTCTCTGAACCTATACCCCTAAGCCCTACATCCTAAACCCAAGCCTAATGGAGGATGCCTCGATGTGAAGGCACCGGTGAATCTCTGCAGCCGAAGCCACAAGCCCCAAGTCCTCATACGGGTTCAAAAGGAAGCAGTCCTACCGACAGCTCTATTCGGCTCGAGTTCGTTTGCGCAGTCAGTGACAGACTGTGACGAGCGCAGACGCCCCACGACCTTGTGCGGCACTTACTTCTGCCCAGAAGTCAGAGAGTTTTTAGGGTTTAGGGTTTAGGGTTCAAGCGTCGTATCGGAAGGTGTAATCAGAGAGTTGGCTTTGCAGGGTGAAGCTTTTGAGGACCACGATTGCAGCATGGGAGAATGAACATGGCAAGTCCAACCTCCCAAGTTCACAAGCCGCACAAAGCAATCCGAAAACCCCAACCCTAGAGCCCCCCGTGCCCGTCTTAAAAGGGTCCTCAACCCCCAGAACCCCAAGTCGTGGAGCCCGAGTTCCCAAGACCCTAAACCATAAACCCTAAACCCTAAACCCTAAACCCTAAACCCTAAACCCTAAACCCTAAACCCTGAACCCTGAACCCTGAACCCTAAAGCCCACAACCACGCCCTGGCAGGTGTTATGGGTTGCTTGCAGGCCTCTGGACATCAAGTGGAAAAGACTCCGCGTCAGAACATGCCTGAAGGCTGGAAGAGAGACCCGCAACACTAGGCTTAGGGTTTAGGGTTTAGGGTTTAGGGTTTAGGGTTTAGGGTTTAGGGTTTAGGGTTTAGGGCTTAGCCCTTCCCTAATGAAGTTCATGTGGTCTCCGGGAACCCTAAACCTTGGGATGCTCCCCCCTTATACTAACAGTCCTTAATGGGGATGTTAGTACCCCCTATTTTAGTCCCTATCAACTAAGGACTGTTAGTAAAAGGGGGAACATGCCACCCTACACCCGAAACCTGAATCCTAAGCCCTGAACCCTAAACCCTGCCCCATGAAACTTTCGGTGGTTTCCAGGAACCCTAAACCCCATGAATCCAAAACCCTGTGAACCCTAAACCCTGAGTCCTAATAACCCTCTTTCCTAAGCCGCCACCCTTGACCTTAAACCCCCTGCACGGCCCTTGCCCGGTTGGTGAGCTCCTTACTTGTTCCTCACAGGTTCTTAGTAGCGAATTAGAGAATCAAAAGCCTAAAGCTCAAACCCTAAACCCCGGAACAGTTTGGGCGAAGGATACTGAAAGGCTTGTGGGTTGTTCTAAATTCGGTTCCCACTGGGGCTAACTTGAACGCAGAACCCTTGAGGTGTAGGGTTTAGGGCCAACGCACCCAAGTTTAGAGCCCCCCTTCCCCGGTCTGAGAGCAGAGACGGTCGATGATAGAGCTTGGAAGCGAAGAAGAAGGAGATCCCTCCACTTGAGACCCCTAAAGTCTGAAGTCTTGAGGCAGCCTTCCGTTCGCCTACAGGGTTTGGGGTTTAGGGTTTAGGGTTTAGGGTTTAGGGCAACAATTTCAGCAACCTGGCCATCCTCGATACCCTACAGTTGGTGGAGCAGGCAGTTGCAAGGTGATGAATAGCACGACTACCGAAATGAAGGGGGACCAGCGTCTTCATGTGTTTGCTTCGAACATCTGCCAGGGTAGGCGGCATCTTGCTGCAGAGCTGTGTGTTGCGGTGGGTTTGTTTCTGTGTATCCATGCAGGTGATGAGTCAGCTTGACGGGTTTGGAAAGCACCTTCTTGCCAGCTTGTGCAATCCTCTGCTTTTCCGCGCGAGAACGCAAAAACAGCCGTCAGTGAGCCCCCAATTCTCCTCTGCCAAACGGCACCTCAAACATTGACTTGCTCCATGACAGAGGTGGAGCGACCTCTCCTCCCAAGTATGGTGGTCGCGATGCCGATCCGGACAAGCCCATCGTGATGGGGAAGCGGCTCGATTCAGTAGATGTTTACCCCAGTAGCCGACGGCTTTCGCAAGGTCTTCTAAACCGGCCCTAAACCCCAGGCCCCAGACGGCCTGGTAGCCGTGGCATCCTGGTAATTGGTAGCCGTGGCAACCTTTTCCAAAGCTGCGCAATCCGTAGCCTCGCGCACAAAAGGTACAAGATGAGCTGCAACAAGTCGGATTGCCTGGGAGAAGGATCCTCTTCCATTTGTCGCAAGGCGGGCCTCAAAGTCGCAACAGTGTAGGTGGGACATAGGCAGCTCTCCAAAAGATTCCCAAAAGGGACGCCTTTTGGGCTTCCCGTTGGCCCCACAGCGTAGATCCGACGCCCTGAAGCCCTTGGACTCGGAGTTTATAAGCCCTGGTTGCAGGGCGTTTGCCTGGAGACGGGTCAGGCATCTTGGACCAGGTGGTTTGGGGTTTAGGGTTTAGGGTTTAGGAATATGGCGGGTGCAGGAAGAAGTGAAATTCATGACGCAGGGGTTCAGCAGTCCAGGCCTCTTCTGTAGCACATGCCTCAGATTCCTCGCCAGGAGAGAAGGATTCCCTCTCGGTATGAGACATCTTGGTATCCTCATTACCTTATCTTCAGGAGGGCTTTTTTGCCTTTTCTGTCGTCGATGTTTTTGGGCCTAAGGAAGGCTGCTCAGAGTTGACCCAAAGCCCTTGAACCCAAAAATGGTCATGATTTTCTCGACATGGCTTGAAGCAGGGTGCTTGCATTTCGGGATGTAGGTTGTGGGTTGCCGCCTGTCACCCCCAAACTGAGAGCGTGTACAGAGCTGAGGAAGTGGCAATCAAAGTCTACAAGACGGCCACGAAATCCGTGAACAGCTCTGAGGCCCTTTCCCTTGTGAGTCTCGCTGTTCGGGGATGGACATACGTGGGCTAGTGCACGTAACACAGACTTGACGAGTTGCAGGAGATCCGCCTTCAGAAGTTCAAGCGCCAGATCCAAGTGCTGAAGATGATGGGGTCTCAGCTCAGGGGGGCCTGGTGTATTGCAAGAGCGAAGGTAATTTCCAATGTTACCCCCTTGTCTCCCCTGTGAGCCCAAGTACTCACTCAGCTTGACTCAACTTCAACTGCCTTCCACCACGGAACCTAAAAACATGCATCTTATCATTGCTGTAGGTTGGTGTGTTATCGGCTTCTGAATACAGCAGTACCAAGGTCACTAAACCAAAGGCCTTGAAGACCCAAACTCAGCCATGCTCTCCAACTGAACCAGACTCGGGCCCATTCGTGTCAAAAAGGCCCACTACCTATGTTAGGAAAAAGCCTGAACCATCGAGTTTCTATCTTGTAAAACTTGCTGTGAGATTTTTGCTGTCTTCAAAGCCCATGCATTGGGTGCTTCAGGACTTCTTGTGGTGCTTTGAGATACGTGCTGCATACGTGCTGACGGGTGCTGGAATGCTGTCTGTGGAATGCGTGTTCTCCCGTGTGTCGTAGAGTCATTTTTGAAGAACATGGCGTTGAATACCAATGCCTTGTGCTTATGTGCCTGACAGGTACGTCGCTAACCTATTTGTTCCCCCAAGAATGGGCAATCGTTCTATGGCCCGTGCTCCAAAAACCCTAAACCCCTAAACCCCTAAACCCTTAAACCCTTAAACCCTTAAACCCTTAAACCCTTAACCCCTTAAACCCTTAAACCCTTAAACCCTTAAACCCTTAAACTCTTAAACCCTCAAACCCTTAAACCCTTGACGCCTCAAACCCTGAAGCCCTTAAGCCCTAAAGCCCTAAACTGCGAACCCCAAGCCCTAATGCCATGAAGTCCTGAACGCCTGCCCCGAGGCTGCAAGAGGCATTCGTGGTGCCCAAGGTTCGGGTGTGGTCGGCTGAAACCATGGGAGTTTTGGAATTTCGGGCTTAGGGTTTAGGGTTTAGGGCTTGAGGTTTAGGGTTAAGGGTTTAGGGTTTAGGGTTTAGCTTAAGGTGGTTTACTGGTTCACGGCTTGTTTCGGGATTTAGGTTCAGGAATGTTTGGGTTAGGGGATCCAGAGTCCCGAGCCGCTCAACTCCCAACCTTCCGGATTCCTAGCAGGTACCTTACAAATGTACCAACAAAACGCAGGTACCTTGCCTCATATATATATACACATACACACACACACACACACACACGCACATATATAAATAAATAAATAAATAAATAAATAAATAAATAATAAATAATAAATAAATAAATAATTAGATAAATAATATATATATATATATATATATATATATATGCGTGCATAGAATATGTATATTTTACAGGTATGTGTATATGTGTATGTTTATATGTATGTATGTATGCATGCATGCATATATATGTATATATGTATATATGTATATATGTATATATGTATATATGTATATATGTATATATGTATATATGTATATATGTATATATGTATATATGTATATATGTATATATGTATATATGTATATATGTATATATGTATATATGTATATATGTATATATGTATATATGTATATATGTATATATGTATATATGTATATATGTATGTATGTATATATGTATATATGTATATGTGTATATATTCATTTTGAAGACTGTGAAGTAGAATCATACATATACATCAACATGCGAACAAAGCCGTTTAGGGGGTGGCCCCCTTCCTACCCGCTTTCTGGCTTGGGCAGGATCAGACGCTGTGGCATCCCGACCTTGCGAAAGCCACGCCCTCCAAGCTCTTCATGATGCTCTTGGACTACTCGAAGGACGCCGATGGGATGTCGGCTTTTTGGTGCAGGGTACCTTCTGCAAGCAAGTGCATTGCAAATAGATGAACAAGTACCAATAAGTAGACACACACATGCATGCATGCATACATACATATCTACAGACAGCAACATGTACATCTGTATACTCCGAAGGTAGCCAAGTGTCAGGTCTAGCTCCTTCAATGGGGATAGGTTGCAGGGGTGACGTGGTTTTGCAGTGGGTGTTTGCACCTGAGTGGAGCAAGCTTCCACAGTTGGTGCTAGAAGAGAGACCTCCCACAGTTGCTTGCATTGTCGTACTCCAGAAGTCATGGCGCGTTACGTTGTACGATCTACCATTTAAAATAAGATCTAAACCCTAAAAATAGGATGTGTTGCAAGGACGACAAGGGCGAGCCTGGCCCGGATCCCACGGATGGAGTCATGTACGTCATCACCGAGGTTGCGCAATACAGCTTGAAGGACCTGACACGCAAATCAATCGGATGATGCTATAAGCTGAGAAGAGCCCATAAGAGCCCAAAAACAATAATTTTCTCCAGCCGAGATTGGCTCAAGCAGAATCCTCACCCCCCCGGGCTGCTTCTTGATCCCCTGCTGCAAGCGATATGCCCGAAGTAGAACTCGACGTTGGGCCAATCCGCACGCAGAGCGAGGCTGAGGCGATTGCTGGGCGTTGCCAGAGCCGGTATGGCTATCAGTGGACGGGTCACTGGATGCCAGTCAACAGGAGAGATGGGACACGGACAGGCATCATGCGCTTCATCATCCCCAGCGCCCCAGGCCGCTATCAAGATGACTTCCGGCGTGCGCTGAACAGAATTCAACCGCAAGATCGCTCCATTCGCGACGTGGCCCGTGACTTGGTGGGCTCCCGCCAGCTCGTGGGAACTGTGTCAACTTTGCCCATGCTTTGGGTGCCATGGTAGGAGGGACTCCTTTCGGAAATGCAGTCCACCAATGGATGCTAACCCCAGAAGGCAGGCAGTTTGAACCGCAAGCCGGATCACAGGGCTACCAGCAGGACTTCAGCAACAGCCCAGATTATGCTGGGCGGTGTGATGTCATTCCCAGGACTGGCAGCGGTGGCCCCGGCAACGAGCAGACTCCTTTCAGCCGCCGCGGGCGCCGCTGTGGCTATCGCTCTCCCAGCCCTCCTGGCAGCCCACCTTTCAGTCCAAGAGTTGGCAGCCCAGTCGCTTTCTTTCTCGGCCGCGGCCCGATTGGAGACTTGGATGAACTGGGATGATTCGGACTGAGCCTCCAGGCCATGGACTGGATCAGAGGCACATGTACAGATGCCTAGTTCACCTCTGCATCCCCCCCAAACCCAGACTCCGATTCGCACAGAGGCCGCTGAGCAACGCTATGCAACACTCAAGTTGGGTGAAGCTCAGACTGGTCCCCGCCATCTGAAAGAAACGGGGTGTGGAGCTGCAGGATGGACTTTCCGCTTGTTTCTGGGACTCTTCATGACCCCTTCGGTCTTGTCCCAAGCCCTAAGCCCCCTAGAAACCTGAGCCCCTCTTGCCAAAGCCCGCAACCCTTAACCTCCAGTTTTTCTATTGCAGTGCATGTGCTTATGGGTCGGCTTGGTGGCTGACTTGCACCGCAGGCCGAGTTTCCCTTCCCTTCGCAGCCTTCGCCCCTCCTCCTGGAACCTGAAAGCCAGCATTGCAATCCCGGTTGCCGAAGCCCGAAGAAGGCTGAATATTTCGGGTTCAGGGCCGACCCCGCTCTGAACCCCCGAACCCCTAGAGGCCCTAAATCCCAAGCTTGAGCCATGTGGGTCTCCGTCGTGTTCTCTCTTCTCCATCACTCTGGCTGCCGCGCCGATTCTCCGACTGTGATGCTTGCTGACTGCTGCGTTTCTGGGCACATTCAGGATTTAGGCAATTCAGGTCGCAGTGCTTTACGTCACAGCTTTCCAGGCTTCGACTGAGAGCGACGTGACACACAGAATTTTCCCGCCCCCGAATCCCAACCCCCTGCTCCAACACAAAGCACATGGACTCGACGTCAGTGTCTTTAGGGCAGACGCTGAGTCGAGGGAGATCCCTAACCAATTACGTACACTGGCCCACCCAACCACCAAAAGTCCGAAGCCCCTAAATCCCTTGTCCCCTAAACCTTTAAGCCTAGCCGAGGTTGGGGTACCGGGTTCATGATCCGGCGGCACCCCTCCGGAGGGCCCAGGACGAAGAAGAAGGCCGATCGTTTTTGGGTTCAAGGGCAAGGGTTTCGTAAGGTTGGGGTCCCAAAGGCTCTTTGTGTTCTCCGAGTGCGTGTGATATCTGAGGCCCGCATCTTGCACCCCCAACTACAGCTCCCACGCTAACCCCACGCTGGTGGCACCTTGAACACACCAAGTCAAGAAAGAAGGTTTAGTGCCCACGAGGGTTGCAGGCTTAGGGTGTTTGGGGTTTAGAACGCATGGTGTGCGAAAGCAGCCATCCCCTCTCGTGCAAGGCGCTGGCGAAAGATGACCCGAAGCGTTTCGTGCCTTGGATAGGACTTAGGGCCCAATTCCGCCAACCCTATCCCTATATAACCCCAAGCCCTAAAGAGGTGCCAAAGTTGTTTGCTGTCCGAGGGATTTGGCACGTTGCAGGTAAGCCCGGTGCAAAGGGGTTCCGCGCACAATATCATTAGCATGCGTGTCATCATTGGCATTCGCTAAGCCGCTAAACCCTAAGCCCTGAACCCTTAACGGTCAGACCTTAGTGCTACAGGGCCAGGGTTGAAACAGAATCCTGCGCGCAAGCCCAGGTGTCCATTTTTCGCGAGCTTCGCCTAAGGCAAGCCTGGGGCGATGCTCTCGAGACACGGCTTTCGTAGGGCCTTCCGGTACTTCTCAGGGTGCGGGGTGGAGGAGGCTGTGGACCTCGCTCCAAGGAGGGCTTGGAAAGCAGAGAGGCATTCTTCAAACCCTAAACCCTAAACCCTAAACCCTAAACCCTAAACCCTAAACCCTAAACCCTAAACCCTAAACCCTAAGCCCTAAGCCCCAAACCCTAAACCCTAAACCCTAAACCCTCAACCCTCAACCCTAAACCCTAAACCCTAAACCCTAAACCCTAAACCCTAAGAGCAGTGGACGACCTTGCCCAGGATGTCCTCACAGGTATGCAGAGCTTGCGTGTTCAGATGAACATCATCTGCATCTCGGCTGGCCCTGAAGGCCGACTTAGGAACCCACTGCTCTGTACTCAGGGTTTAGGGTTTAGGGTTTAGGGTTTAGGGTTTAGGGTTTAGGGTTTAGGGTTTAGGGTTTAGGGAGGAACAATGTGCCTTACGCAACTTGGGGGGCTGAGTATGGGTACGTGCAGGGATATCCCATGATTCAGAGGCTTTTGGCCTCTCGGGTCATTGGTCGCCAACCCTAAGGTGGACTCCAAAACTCCGAAACCATGGAACACCGACCCTTAAACCTACACCCCAAACCGTAAACCGGTTAAACGCCCAAAACCCTAAGCCCTTAACAACCCCCCCAAACCCGAAACCCTTAACAACCCCCCAAACCCAAAACCCCTAAAACCCTAAACTCTGAGGGAAGTTGCATGGTCCTGTAGTATGGTCCCTTTCCTTCTGAAGTATGGGCCCTTGGGTTGTACAGGGTATATGAGGGGTATGCAGGGGGTCCCAAAGCAAGGGACTATATTCAGGGGCCACGTGACTAGCCTAGGATAAAGCCTAAACCCCTAAACGCTCTACACGCCACCTCACAACCCGTGCAGAGCCTAAACCCTTAAAGCCCTGAATCCTAAAAGCTCTGAACTCTAAGCCTCCCCAAAACCCTAAACCCTCAACCCCAAGCAGCCCTGAACACTAAGCCCGCAACCCTAAACCCCCAAGTAACCCTCAACCCCGAGCAACCCTAACAACCCTGACAGCCGTATAGGCCTAAAGCCCCAGAACCCTTGAAGATAAGGTTTCGGCGCTGCTCTTGGGGTGTGCGAGCGCGCTGGAAGGTCACTGGGACGAAGGGTAGGATTTCGACTTTGGACTTTTTGTGTTTAGGGCTTAGGGGCAGTTTAGGATTTTTAAGCTTTAGGGTTTTGAGTTTTATTTTTTTAGGGGTGCTTTTTGGCGGGTTCAAGTTTGAGGGGTGTATGGCTTTGAGGGCTTAGGGTTTGGGAGTTTCCAGGGTTTGCGGGGCTTAGGCTTTAAGTTTTAGGGCTGTCGGCTATAGGGTTTAAGGCTTCAGGGCGTTTGTGCTTATGGCTCAGTGCTTTTGGTTTGTGGGTTTGGGTTTCTTCCGGGTTGCCGGGATCAGCATCCAGGAAGGTTTGCAAATATGGGTTTTCGGGTTTAGGGTTTCGGGCTTACACTTCAGAGGAGGACAAGCAAGCATCATCTCACAGCATGCAAGTGCTTGGTTGCGCCTTCTTCACCTGCATTGCGTATTCAGTTGGCTGGTGAATGGAATGAGGCAAATGGGGGCTATGGCAGAAATTTTCTGCAACAGCAGCCAAAAGCGGAAGACATCTTAGCCGCACCACAGTATCGAACGACCCGGTGCTGCTCGACGATCAAGACTCTTGAGCCCGTGCGAGTCTTTTATCAGACAGACAGAAGGTGAGAATCTCGAAACTGGTTCTTGAGCTTCATGGCTTCACGGGCACCCATAAAGCTTCGGGCATACATACTTGAGCCCATCATCCCCAACTCATGGACATGCAGGTGGCTGGATTCCATGGAAGTTCTTCGTGCGGTGTCCGGCCGTACTGTCGAAACGCGCCGCAGCTCAATAGCGCTGAGCCCCAAAAAGTTTCAGGGCCCCGGTACATTTCCGTTCTTGATGAATGTATATAGGGTTTCTCTATGTATTTTCTGAGAGTGTATTATGGGGGTTACGAGCAATGTAAAACCCTACTTGATATAGCCAGTTGCCCTGGTGACTTGGCCTGGTCCTCTTAGCAGCACGCGGAGTCCCAACCTGTTCCTGTAGACGAAGAGACTTGAGTCCTGCCACAGAAACATGTTTTCTGGGGCGAACTTAGGGTTTAGGGTCAAATGGGTGCTTGTATTTGTTGATCACCGCCTTTGGCATGGGGGGGGGATTTCATGAAGGGTCCTCAAAAGAGAACCGAATTGAGAACAACGCCCCCGCTCCCAAATTCGCCATGTTTCTGCTTTCATGGGCACATGAACAGAACAAGAGCCCCATTTCTGGGAGGCTCTGGGATTTTTGGGTTCCGGGTGCGCGTCGCATGGAGTTCTCCCGAGGAGCCTCATTGCTTTCAACACGGCCATCTCCTCTTGTGAGAAGCTTGGATCCAAGGGAGTTCAGGGTTCAGGGTTCAGGGTTTAGGGTTTAGGGTTTAGGCTTTAGGCTTTAGGGTTTAGGGTTTAGCCTAAACCCAAAAAGCCAAAGCCCTTATCCCGCTGGTGTTCTCGCGCATGGTCACCCGGCAGGGGTTGAGGTCCTTTGTTGCCCTGGACCCCCAGCCGCCTCAAAACCCACAGTGCCCGCCTAAACCCCCCTAACCCCCAAACCCCAAACCCCAAACCCCAAATCCCAAACCCCCAACCCTAAACTCCCCCCAAGCCCTAAACCCTAAGCCCTAAGCCCTCCCTGTCCCCTAAAACCCTAAACCCTAAGCCCTAAACCCTAAACCCTGAACCCTAAACCCTGAACCCTAAACCCTAAACCCTAAACCTTAAATCCTAAACCCTAAACCCTAAACCCTAAACCCCGAAAGCCCGCAACTGCCTGGCAACACAGCAGACGAGGAAGGGCAGGTCCTGGCCTGAGGGCCTTTGGGTTCTGGCTGCTGCAGGCTGGGTGGGGGGTTTAGGGTTTAGGGTTTAGGGTTTGGGGTTTAGGGTTTAGGGTTTCGGGTTTCGGGTTTAGGGTTTAGGGTTTAGTTGTTTTTTTTGTTACGGGTGGGGTGCTGGAGATCATAAAGGCTTTAGGATTTCCTGTTTGCGGCGCGTGTGAGGTTTGAGGCCGAATGGAGAATTCCTTAATACGGCAGCCTCGACAACTGCTTATTTGCCCCGTTGACATCCTTATAGTTAAAGCAGCGACTACCACTAAAGTAGAATCAGATAGGCCTCCAGGCCCTAATTTCAGTCCCCCCCAACCCCGTACTAGCTGCTTTTCGGTGGCGATACTATTCCATTATGCTGTGCCGTGCGATGCCGTGCCGTGCTATGCTATGCTGTTCGGTTCTGTTCTATTCTATTCTATTTTGCTCTGTTCTATTCTGTTCTATTGTATTATGTTCTTTTCTCTTCTGTTCCGTTGTATTCTTTTTTTCTTTCCATGTTCTTGATAATTCCAGCTGTCCCGTTCTATTGTGTGCAACTCGTTTCGATACCGTTCTGTTCGAATTCTAATTACAACCCTATTTCTATTCTACTTCTGCTTCTAATGCCATTCTATTCTGATCGACTCTTGCCGATGCTATTCTCTTCTGTGCTACGCTGTTCTAGTCTTTTCTGTTCTGTTCGATTCATTTCCTTTTCGGTGTTCTTCTCAGTTTCCGTCGTGAGTGTGTCTGCAGATGTCTCAAAATGCAGGACCTCACGAGGGTTCTCTGAACCCTAGACCACCCTGAGCCCTGAGCCCTCAAACCCCGAAATCCTGAACCCTAAAACCCTCAACCCCCTAAACCCTAAGCCCTAAGCCCTAAAACCCAAAACCCTAAACCCCTAAACCCCTAAACCCCTAAACCCCTAAACCCCTAAACCCCTAAACCCCTAAACCCCTAAACCCCTAAACCCCTAAACCCCTAAGCCCGGGCCCTAAACCCTAAACCCTAAACCCTCAACCCTCAACCCCCTAAACCCCAATAATCCTGGGAGGCCATCAGACCCTGAGCCCCGCACTGGTTGCCCGCAACGCCGCCCTTGCCGGCTGCGCACGGAGCGGTGGGCCCCGAGATTTTCTCCTAGGGCTGATGTTTCGTTGCGGTGTAGCATCAGCTGAAAGCTGTGGTATGCAGACATGCCCAGCCCAAGACCGCCCAAATACGCTTCAATACCGCGGAACCCAAGCCAAGCCGAAGTCACACACCTCTGCATATGTCACTGCTTCGGGCTCGCAACTTTTCTGCCTCCACCGCTCATGCCCTAAGCCCGAAGGGCGCGCTGTCTTTTGTCCAGCGAATCCAATCATTCGTGGGTTGACTTCGCCCTGTCCGAAGTTGATGCCATGGAGCCCGATCGGGTGTTGTCTGCAGGTGCCTGGAAAGCGGCGTCCGTTCTTCTGGATGACTTGCGGCGTGGCATGCCTGCGAAGGGGTGGACGAGGGAGCTGCGGGCTTGGTAGTTTCCGAAAGGTAGCTTCGCGGATCAAGGTGCATGGTGTAGCATCCTGAACATGTGGGCCTGCATGCGATATTTACACCTGACATCCCAAAACCGTCAGCCCTCAGTTAAAAGTCCTAAGCCTCCTGAGCCCCAAGCCATTCGCGCTAAACCCTGAACCCTGAACCCTGAACCCTGAACCCTGAACCCTAAACCCTACACCCCAAACCCCGAAGCACCTCCCAGGTTTCGGCCCCACTCCGGACATCGTGTCCTTCGGGACGGCCATGGGCGCCTTTAGCGGCTCAGAGGCCCTCATAAGGCTTCGGGTTTGGGTTCAAGGGTTCAAGGGTTTAAGGGTTT
>CAJNDS010002352.1:257500-275000 GCA_905221605.1 Symbiodinium natans
AAGTAGTCCAGGGCCTTCCTCGCAATTCTCCGGGGGCGGTCCTGCGAGCTTGAAGCATACTTAAACCTCATGGGGCCCCCAAATCATCCAGACCCGCAGGTCCGAAAGAAATCATCCCATCCGCCAAAAAACCCCAAAGAGTCCCTAAAAGTGCCTTTCGAAGGTGCCTTGTCTGAGCGGGGCCTATGGCAGCGAGCGCTCTCACTGCTTTCCGAGCTGCGAGCCTCGGAGCTGTCCCTTGCCCAAATCCAGGAGGGAAGAACAGTTGTTCAGGTCGAGGATATTGGGTTCACGATGGCCAGTTTCAGGCCATTCTTGGGGTGATGTTGGGAACGAGTTGTTAAATGGAACAGCAAAAGATAGGAGGACGAGTCTGCTGCTGCTTCGGCTGATGACGACGCTGATGGTGATGGTGGTGGTAAATTTATTCTGATAGTGATGAGTGCTTCGGCTAGAAGCCCCTATTTTCGGTCCCCTAGGCTCGGGGTCGGGTTCCGTGATCCAGCCCCCCTAAACCCTAAACCCGAAACCGCTGGTCACCACAGGCCGGGACGGAGGGTCGAGGAGTTTACTATAGAGGTCGGAAGAGTTCCCTAGATAACTAAATTATACTATATCACCCCACCCCCCCAAAATAAACAAAAAACAAAACAGCCTATTTCAACTGCTAACGCCCCTACATCAACTAATTATACTATATCACCCCACCCCCAAAATAAACAACCTATTTAAACTACTAAGGCCCCTACATCAGAGTTGTTTGAGGATCAAGATGTGTTGGCACCTTCTCAGACGTCTCGAAGACCCAAACCTGTGAAGCCAAGAAGGCGACAACGCCAAGCCTGAGCCCCTAAGCCCTCTGGGGTTTAAGGGTTTAGGGTTAAGGGTTTAGGGTTTAGGGTTTAGGGTTAAGGGTTTAGGGTTAAGGGGGCCTTTCAACCTAAATGACCACCACTGTGTCGTCGTCTTCCTCTCCGGAGATTGCTCTTAGTGTGAAGAACTACTATGAACTACCCCCCGAAATACATTCTTGGGTTTATGGCATGGGGTTTCGGGAACCCTAAACCCCTAAACCCCTAAACCCTAAACCCGAACCAAAGGCATCCTGACCCTGGCACCTGCGGGGCCCTCATCGGCACCTGCGGCCAGGCAGGGCGCGCCTCGGACGAAGTGAGCTCGACCCGAAACCCTAAACCCCCCCAAAGCCCTCCAACGGCCCTAAAGCCCTCCCCTAAAGCCCCCGAAGCCCGTAAACCCGAATACGAAGCCCTGGGCAGAGAACGGGCGCAGTGGGAGGTTTAGGGCTTAAGGAGCCTTCAGGAGCTTGAGGAGCTTCAGGAGCTTGAGGAGCTTGAGGAGCTTGAGGAGCTTGAGGAGCTTGAGGAACTAAAGGAGCTTAAGTAGCTTAAGGAGTATAAGGAAGATAAGGGTTCGCTGTTCAGGGTGTTCCGAGAAGGGATGGTTTGGAACGTGGTTTCTTCACAGCAAAGGCCCAAGCACATGTCAACCAAGAGGGCAGGAAGCTAATTGATTGTCCGAAATAATGCTCATATCCAATCCTCCTGTAGTTACCCATTCTACAGGCCCCTTTACTGGGCAAGTTGAGTTAGGCTCTCCGCTGTAGGGGTCAGGTGAAGGATGATCTAGAATTGAGAAGGGGATGCAAGGTAAACCCCAAACCCTAAACCCTAAACCCTAAACCCTAAACCCTAAACCCTAAACCCTAAACCCTAAACCCTAAACCCTAAACCCTAAACCCAGCCAGACACCAGGCTGGGAGCTGTCGCTTGACGTACTGATGGCTGGACAGACCCTCAGTCGCAGTCGTCTGTGGAACTTATCCAAAGGCTATCAGCCCTCCATACTTAAGACCCAAATCTCTATACTATATACTGCATATACTATATACTGTACATACAAAATTCTATATACTGTATATACTCATCGACCCCAGCATCCCGAGGGAGAAAGAACCGGCAGAACGAAGGACTACTGACACGCGCCACGGAGCATGCGAGAAAGAGCAGCGCGCGGGCACAAGCCGGGACACCCACAGTCCAACTCATCCCTGCATCCTCCTCTCGTATCCTCCTCTCGCATCCTCCTCTCCCGTCCTCCTCTCCCGTTAAACATCCCCAAGCCCTACCCTAAGCCCTAAACCCTAAACCCTAAACCCTAAACCCGAAACCCTAAACCCTAAACCCTCCAAGGGCATGGAGGGCGCCTCCCGACGCCATCTGCTTCAATCGGAGCCTGGCGGCCGCGGAGGTGCAGGAGCCAGGGTGTTTCTTCATGGCGCCAGCTTATTTTCATGTTACTTTGCGATCTTCTTGCAGGTGGGGTTTGTTTAGAGCTCATGGGTTAGAGTCCAGGGCTTGAGGGGGGGATGGAGATTAGTTTTTGTCTAGAGTCCGGTGAAGCCAAAAGCCCTGCACCCTACCACGCGGCTCTGCGGCGAAGGAGCAGTGGATGCTAGCCATCGCCCTGCTTGCTCGAACCTTTGCCTGAAGACCCCATGTGGGGGTTTAGAGTTTAGGGTTTAGGGTTTAGGGTTGTTTGCCCCGCCTAGCCTAGGAATGGCACCACGGCGGCTACGTGGCGATGCCTTCAGCCGCTCACTTCTTATTGTTATGATCATGCCCACTAGTACTTGTAACATTTTTCGTATTTTCATTCTTACTTTTGGCTTTGTGCAGGGTTTAATGGTCAACTTCCGGTTTGGGGCGGCAGGTGGCATGTGAGAGTCTTTGGAGGTTCAGAATTCAGGCTTCGAAGATGCCCGCATGAACCCCAAACCCAAACCGGCCCCAAGCCCGAAACCCAGATGCCTTTTCGAAGCACGAAGGCTGCTCTCGAGACTCTGCGCGCAGTTGTGCTACTTATAACACCCGAGCACTTTCTTGCTGTTTCGGTCCCCCGAACCCGCCCAGCAAGGCTTCAACAGCGCGCTGAGTGCCATGGAGAAGGTGGGCAGGAAGCACCCACTGAGGACTCAAGTCGATGACCATCGAGATTCTCAGCCCCAAGATCCTGACTAAGGATTTGATCCCTGAACCCTAAAGCCTAAAAGCGTCAGCTCTATACTTTGCCGAGACCCCACACTGCCCTACAATGACCCCCGCACCCCTGCAAGGGACGAGCCTGGGAGCGTGGGGTTGAGATGCTGCCACCTGGTCGAAGAGGCCTTGGAAGGATTGGATTTAGGACTTAGGGGTGAGGGTTGCAGAGAGCTGAAAGACCGTGAAATCGTATAGTTCTACTAAGGACCCTAGAATGTAGGTTTTTGTTTAAGATACTATCCGCGAAAAGAGGTAGATCTAGGCATGTGGGGTGGGTAGCCTGGGTCCTCAACATACGGGTTCCATAATGCGAACTACAGGTGTGTTTGATGTCTCCGTTTTTTTTATGCATATAAATATAAAAACAAATAATACATATATGTATATATATATATATATCTATATATATATATATATTAGGCATATACATGCTATTACACACAAACACATCCATATCTGTGTATTCCCATTTGTAGCCCACCAAGGCTGCGCATGCGGCAGAAAGGCTTGATCCCGGACGTCGTCACCTGGACCTCGGTTTCGGGGTGCAGGGTTTTCTTGCGACCCTCAGCGTTGAACCCTAAACGAAAGCTTCTTGACCTGGATCGAGGTTGGGTGGTGGAGTTGCATGTCTGCACAGGGTTGTAGCGATCTGTGGCCTGGGGGTTGTGAGGATTTTCGCGCATGGATTGTGAAACTCTGAAACTGGCTGCGCAGGAGCGCGCTGTGTTCTGCTGCGGAGAAGGCGGGGCCCGCGACACTGTCCGGACAACAAACCCAGAACCCCAAACCCTGCACCTTGCTGTACTACAGCTCTTGCCAGTATTTGCCGTTTGTACTCCCTCTATATGATTGCTTCATACACGACCAAGAATACCCATTCTCATATTAAAGGCCCCGGCCTTCGGGTATGTCGCATGAGCAGCGTGGCCCATGCTGCTAGGATCACAGAGCAAACACGCCAAATGTCAAGAACGCCGAATCTTACATCTCAAACCCGCCAAATCTTTGGAATTCCCGGACGTGCCCTTACTCCTCTTTTAAAAATGTGGGTCAGGTTGCCTCGAAAATACCAGAACATATGAAGAAAGGATGCCCTTTCTATTCTTGGGAGACGTGCCGGGGCGCCTAGATCTGCTGCTTTCCGAGGTGGGGGCTTGGGCGTTGGCGCTGGAGGTGCTGTGGGAGCCAGGCGGTGATGGGGCTACGGGCTTCCGGAGTTTAGAGTTTAGGGTTTAGGGCAGTTTAGGGTTTAGGAATCAGGGTTTCGGGTTTTAGGGAAACTTGGATGGGCGCACTTATGGAGGTTCGCCCTGCGCCCATGACCTGGCATTGGCCTCTACCACACAAGCCTAAGCAATTCCCGATATCAATTTGTATATTATAAGAACCTAAACCACGGCCAAGACGCCCTTTTTAGCTAAATAGGCCAGCGCTGCGTGCTGTTTCAGGTCGGGCACTTGGTCGGTTCTCTCGGTTCGCCACTGTACACCCTTTCCTCTTTTCTTTTAGAATTCGGTCCCCAATCCGAAGCCGACATTGGGCTTCTGCGAGGAAAGGTTTTACTGGGTCATGGTGATAGAAGCTCCTAAACCCCCTGAAGGGTTTCGGGTTGGCGGCAGAGCCCAAAACCTCCAGTCCTGCGCCCTCGGAAGCCCTAGGCACCTGCCCAAAGCTAGGGTCCACTCACAGGCTCCTGTTATTTTCTTATGATAGACAGCAGACCGCCCTAAAAGGGATCTCAGTTCAGAACAGCCACCCACTTCATGAAAGGACGCTTTGCTTTGGGGAACTCAGCCCCCAAGACTACCCTTCTGGAACGGAGTTTGTACATGTCAGTTGGTTGTATATACAAGAAGACAGAGAGATTGATTCGATTGTTAAAGGTACCCCTAACATAATCCCCCAAATAGTAGGATCCCCTTATACTAAGTAAGGACCCCAATACAATAAGGTACCCCAAATCTCCTAAGCTCCCATGTGAAGGCTGGTGCCCGGGTCTCATAGCCTTCAATGCCGTAGCCGCGGCCTGCGAGCGAGGTGGCTCTTGAATCCTGACGTGGTAGCGTGCTAGGTGTTGAGTTCGCCTGAGCCCTCAGGGCTGAGCCCCCGAACCCTAAACCCTAAACCCTAAACCCTAAACCCTAAACCCTAAACCCTAAACCCTAAACCCTAAACCCTAAACCCTAAACCCTAAACCCTAAACCCGACATCGAAGCGATGAGGCGGCCACTGGGAACAAACGCTGGAAGTCTTCTTGGCCATGCGACGGCGTGGGCCTCTGATGTGTCACGGGCAGCGTGGTTTTGGGGGTTTCAGGGTTTAGGGTTTTTAGGGTTTAGGGTTTCGGGTTTTCTTGTTTAGGGTTCAGGGTTCGGGGTTTTAGGGTTTAAGGGCAAGTCGGGGAAGTCTAAGTTTGAACTCAGCTTCATCTTTCACCGCCCTGCATTTTTCCCTCGTAGCCCCCGTGAAAATCCTTAGCAGCTACCCCAATAAAGGACTTCAGATGAACCTCGCAGTGTTCTCGGGGGCACCCCGTGGAGTAAACTTAACAGCCCTTAAGCCCCTAACCCGAAGCCCGAAACCTGAGCCATACCTTGAGGCCTCAACGCTACACGTTCGAGCTCAAAGCCCTCAACCCTCGGCCAGGAGTCTTCGGGCATCCTATGCCCCAAAGTTCCTCCAAAGACCCGCCGAACTTGTCGCTTCTCAATAGGGACTCTGGGAATTCATGCTCCCTATGTCGTCCCTCAAGGGCTCCTTACAAACTCTCGACGAAACAACTCTCAAACCCTACTTCTCGTGAACCAACGGCCCGAAGGATAATCTCCCCAACCTCCGAAAGTCTGCACGCTCAACCCCCCCCCCCCAAACCCTGAACCAAGCCCTGAACCCTCCAAGACAACGCCTGGCACCGGACGCCTTGACCTTCGGCGCGGCCGTCGCCGCGGCCGCGGCAGCCGGCGCCTGGGCGGCCGCGCTGCGGCTCTTGGAGGCGGCTTTTGAGTAGCTTAAAGGGTTTAGGTTTTGCAAAGGATTCTAGAGCAAGCGTCTGTTGTGACGAGCTCACATGCATGGTACCGTTAGCCTGTTCAGCATGGGTTTTTGCATCGACCGCACTGGTGTGGGTTTGGGCAGTCGATTTAGGAGGTGGCTGTGTAATTGGGAATTGCTGTGCCCTTGTTCAGGTGTACATAGCACGAACTATCCATGCAGTTGCATGCGCTGTGGGTGGTGTTATGACACCAATACAAGCCACAGGAAACCCAAAGTTAGATAATTTTATGATTTCATGATTGTTTATGATTCGATTCGGGCCATTTTCTACGTGTCTCGGGTTCATCTATACAGTGTTAGCAAGTTCCATGGGCATACGGATGATGATGATGATGATGATGATGATGATGATGATGATGATGATGATGACGGCAAGTTCCTGGCGGTGGTGTCTTTTTGCCGTATTCACGCTTGCTTTCCCGTACTGCAAGTACATGCTTCCTACCACCTTGAGCTTCAATCATTTCCTCCCTGTTCTTTTTGGCGCGGCACACGCAGGAAATGGAAGGTGCGAGCCACAGGCCGAACATGCTGCTTGGATTAGCGGATCGGAGCCTCTGAGTTTCGCCGGGTCTGCTCTAAACCTGGCAACTCTAGCAATCCCAGCGCGATTTTTTAACATTCCATAGGAGCTTGGGCTGCCAGGGCTGGGTTGCCATCCTGTATGCTGTGTGACAACTCGGGGTGTCGCTGATGAGCCAAGAATTCTTACTGGTACTCTACATAATCCCTTAAAGGGTATATAGGGGGATATAGGGTGCCTCATTCCCTCATTCCCTACTAGCCAACAGTAAGAATTGTCCCCCAGGCTGGTCTACGAGGCGGCGTTGTCGGCCTATTCGCAGGGCAAGTGCTTCGAGAAGGCCCACCTGCTGAAGCACGCGAAGTGGCATCTATTCTTTCTCTAAACCCTAAACTTGAAGCCCCAAACCCTAAACCCTAAACCCTAAAGCCTAAACCCTAAACCCTAAACCCTAAACCCCAAACCCTAAACCCTAAGTGTCTGGGACCCCATCCCTGTTCCAGGTGGTGCAGCTGGAGGATGTCATCCGCGATCGCGGTCTGGAGCTGGTAATGGCTATGTCCTTCGGATGAGAGGTCTGCCCTGCGGTATAGGGAACTTGTGTAATCCTTATATATCTATACTGTTATACCAGAAACTATCCCAAGAATTTCCCATTCTTTACTGAAGAGGCCCGTTCGTCACCTGAATTGCGGAGGCACGTTCCTAGGCGTTCTGGAGTAGCGCACGAGAATAAGTAGTTGCCAACAAGACCCCTTATCTTCCTACAAAGGAATACCCCAAAGTACAAGTTTTAAAGTAACTGGGCCCCTTTACGAGGCAACCAGGAAGTTAGGTTTTTCTACTGTAGGGATGCCTAGGTTGCACAGAAGGGGCTGGAAGATACCTAGCTCCCTGAGCCAGGAAGTCACAGGTCCGGAAGTTTGGAGCCCCACCTGGTGCCAGCACGACCTTCGGCAGTGCCAAGAGCCTCGGTGAGGTTTCAGAGCTCAGGTTTTCAAGTGACACCCCCAAGAAAGATATGGAGAAGTGTGGTAGGAGGATTCACGGTAGATCATCGCTCTGTCTGCGAGGTGCGGAGGTTTCCAGATTCTTCAAGTTTTTCGTGACTGCCTTCGACGGCTTGGAGATGCACTTCTGGAGGATCTAGAAACTGGACGGCTCCGAATGTGAGACTGCCATGGATGCCCCATATCCTGTCAAAGAGAGGGGGTGCCACCCACATTCGGGCCGAGAAGTCCCGTCCCCGGTCTCTGAACAAAGCCGCCTGTTCAATCCGAGGGTCCTGCGGGTGTCGGAGCTCAACTTCCGGAAGTGGTCTGAAGCCCCGGCGGGTTGAGAGATGCACATAGTTTCTAGCGCTTGGAGCTGAACGCTGCAAGCGAGGGCTTTCGTGGCCCGGCAAAGCAACCGGGAGAATCCAGTTCAATCGATTTCTTGAGACAGCTGGGACATGGTTTCTGCCGTGAACGACACTTCACTGTCCCGAGCTGCTGCCCGTTAGGGAGACTACAAGACTTTTGCAACGGCGACTTCAAAACCGAGAGTCCTCTGGGTATTCATAATTCGCGACGCAATTTGGTCTTAACTCCCTTGATACCATTATGCTTCCAGTTTTTGGGTGATCTACGAGGCTAGGCCTCGAAGGACTTGCTGCGCCTTCGTTGCTTAGGGTATAGGGTTAGGGTTTAAAGTTTGTGGGTTTGGTGTTTAGGGGTTTAGGGGTTTAGGGGTTTAGGGTTTAGGGTTTAGGGGTTTAGGGTTCAGGGGGTAGGGTTTGTGGTTGCGGGGCTTGGAGTTCGGGGTTTGGGGTTGAGGGTTTGGGGTTTGCATAGGCAGCTCTGCTGGGGACTTCGGGACGTAGGGACTTACAAACTTAGGGACTTAGGGACTTAGGGACTTAGGGACTTAGGGACTTTGGGACTTACGGACTTGAGCACTTTGGTTTAGGGGGTAGGAGTTTCTTGGGATGGTCTTGGGTTTCGGGGACTTCGCCTTCGTTGTACTACTTGTGGAAGGTGTTCTGCATAGACAGCCGTCTGCTGCCATGCGCCTATCTTTGAAAACTTCGCCGATTGTTTTCGGAAGCCATCTGGTGCCCATTGGCTCTGGCTGGTCAGAGCGGACTAAAAAGAAAGGACGACGAGTGAAGGGGACCCTCGACCTCCTTAGGAGTGTAGGGTAGGACTTGGGGGGCTTTTTGGGGTCACGGAAGAAAGAGCAGGACTACTTCGCGCTGAAGAGGGAGAAGAACAAGCCGCTGTCGCGTGAGTCTATCAAGGCACTCTTCCCTCCGTTGCAACTTTTCGGGGCTGCGGGGCCCTGACCAGCGGTTGTTGCTCCCTCTGAATGTCAACACAGGAATCTGAAATCAATGGTACTGATAGTTCCCCCCCCCTCAAAGACAATGAAAATTTCTGTTCAAGCCTGCTACTATGAAGGTTGGGGGATCCGAACCCTAACCCTTGCAGCTAGGATTAGGTTGTTAAATCAGCAAGTTTTGGGGACGGGCAGCGCCCAGCCGAGTGTACCCTGCAGTTGCGGTATAGGGCTTCGGGTTCAGGGATTGGGTTTTTATTCGCAGGGTTTACTGTTGAGTAGCGTGGAAGCATCTGTGCATGTAAACTGCGAGTCCCCCGGATGAACACGTCCGCGAGTCGCCCTCCAAATCACAAACATCCCAGGACTAGGTGTAGGTCAAATCGTGGTTGAAGCTGGTTGCATGTATGCACAACATAATATCTACGTAGGCCCTTGGGACATTTTAAATGGTCATATTCAGGAATATTTTTCAGAGGGGTTTAAGGGCCATCCTAGATATGTATATATACATATATGTATATATATATGTATGCATATATCTGCATAGATAGATAGATAGATATACATATATGACCTGTAACATAGACTCCCCAAAATGCCCCATGCCCCGAAGTTACTTCCATGGACCATTCAGAGAAACGTTCAGTGCCCCCAGGCCTGCGCAAGGGCTATCCTCCTCGTGGTGGCCGGTCTCCATGCAAAGGGCCTCGTTCATCTGGCTCCGTGGCGAGTATTTTTCGGGGGGTGGGGTTTAGGGTTGAGGGTTTAGGGTTTAGGGTTTACACGCCCTAAACCCTCCAAAAACCCTGAGCCCTCAGCCTTAAACCCGTCTCACGCTGATGCCCTTAACTAAGCCCCTAAGCCTATCAACTCAGGACCTGAAGCCCGAGAACTTGATGATGCGCCTTGGCTGAGATTCCACATGAGAGGCGCTCCCAATCGAGCCCGGAAATGCGGAAGTCGCAACAGCCTACTGTAAGCCCTTCAAGGATGTTGCCGGTTAGGGTTTCCGGGTTTGGGGGGCTACCCAACCCCCAAACCCCAACCCCTAAACCCTAAGCCCGAAACCCTAAACTACCCTAAGTCCTCATCCTCAAACCTCAGAAGCCCCTAAACCCCCATGATGCTAGGCATCTCGAAGGCTCCTCCCCCCTATCATGCCTTCCGTGGTTTCAGGAAGACCAAGTTCAGCAAGACAAGGGGTGCCCTTCTCATTCCTGGTTTGTCCCCTGAGAGGACTCTACACCCCAAACCCGACACCCCAAGCCCCAAACCTAATCCCTAAACCCTAAACCCGCAACCCTAAGCCCTAAGCCCTAAGCCCTAAGCCCTAAACCCTAAACCCTAAACCCTAAACCCTAAACCCACCTTCAACCTCCAGGTTCAACGGGCGGCTGAAGCTAATCGACGTGGATGGTTGCGTTCCCATTGACAGCGCCGCGGCTGTTCTGGACGCGTCCAAACCCGCAAGGCTTAGGGCATAATATAGGGGACGGAATGTTTGCTAGTAGAATTCCCCTATGGTCCCTACATAATCATACTAGGACTATCATCATAGCCCCCCAAAACCCTATTCGAATTAGTAAGGCACTCAAAGTGCCCCATCAGCTTGACATGCGCATGCAGCCCGTTGTGCATGCCTCGAGCCACGGTTTTTGTGCCATCTAGGGGCTTGACTCCCAAACCCTAAAAGCCCAAGAGCTCCCCTAAACCCTAAACCCTAAACCCTAAATCCTAAACCCTAAACCCTGAACCCTGAAGACCCCCAAGAACCCTAAGCCCCCTGGAGTTTTCTTCCATGGTTACAGGCCGTAGACTCGCGAAACCTCCCAGCCAAGGCGAAGTCTCCATCAACGACTCGTCCATCTCCTTCTCCCCGTGCTACTGCGCGCCGGAGTGGGCTAGGCTTGGCCAGCGGGGCTGTCATCCACACAACCTTGTTAGTCTGACGAATAAGAGTATTTCTTGCTGTTACGAACTTTGATGTGCTTGTTCTTTTTTTAGTTGTTGTTACTTTTTGGATTGAGATTTACTGTTTTTGTTGTTGTCCATTTTTGCTTGTTAGAAAACGGTTAATTATCAGCTGCTATGAGAAAATTTCTGTTATTACTTGCAAGTCTAATCTATTGTTGCTGCTATTCATTTCAAAAACTTTCATTCTTGATCCTCAATTCCCAGCTCTTGAATCTTAATTGTTTCTAATCGTGAAGATGAATTCTGAACCGTTGGAAATCATTTTTTGTCAGTACTACTAGCTGTTGTTTTCTACCAGGTATTCTTTAAATGATTATCAATGATTCAGAACTACTATTCACATCATTAGTGTTACTCGTTATGATTGAACTCATGACTACAAACAGCGAGCATTGCACATACTGGTCGCTCCAAGGTTTATTGTCTGCCTGCTCTCAATTTGATTTTCAGTCTTCTTCTCGGGTAACTGACGTTATGACAACTTTCATTGCTATTCTGATTCTTATCGGTATTGCTTTTTGCTGGTACTTGACTGTTATCATTGCCATTGCTAGAAGTGTTATTTTCTGCTTCTTCTGACTATGGTGAATGTGTGCGGTGTGTATTCCATATGAAGTTCTTCGTAGGATCTATGAGAGTCCTTACGGGGGTAGTCGAAGTCTCACAGGGACCCTAAACCCTAAACCCTAAACCCTAAACCCTGAACCCTGAACCCTGAACCCTAAACCCTAAACCTTAAACCCTAAACCCTAAACCCTAAACCCTAAACCCTAAGCTCGAAAGCCTCTGCCTGCGCAGGTTCTTGATCGATGAGGCCGAGTCCAAGATCATTGCGAAGCCACACCTGGATGTCGCAGCCTTACTCTGCAGTGTCTACTACGCTCCGGAGCCAAAACTAGGGGTGTGCCCTTTATTTGGGGTTTCTACAGGACCATCGTATTTTGGGGTATAGTAAGAGGACCCCTATTTTGAGACATGCCCCTCATTGGTGCGTTGCAAGCCTTGGTGGGACCTCATGCCAACATCAGAGTGCCTGGGCCTTGATGCGGCCTGGTGAAGGTCTGGAGCATTGGCATCACGCTTTGCGAGCTTGTGACGTGTCCTGGCAGTATCCCTCGGGCCCTTTTGCCCCCAGTTCTTAGTAGCTGCAGCACCGAGCTGGCACGGGGCAGCTGCAACAGATGCATCACACATCATGACTGCATACAACGGCTACTTCTTAGCTGCTTCTGAGCTGCTGGAAAAAAGGGTTGGCTGGAAGACTGGCAGGGGAATCTTGAGCCTGCGAGGCTGGATGCGATTTTGAAGCCCATGTACGGCAATTTCCTCCGCAACGGACACTCGCACAGAGAAGCAGGTGCGGCCTTCAAAGGGCTTCATGGACCTCCAGTGCAGTCTACACGATGTTGGTGTGACTGAGTATGATGCCTTACTGAACTCAAGTGTGCAGCTGCAAAGTACGCGGAGCTGTATTCGCCTTTTACCCTTTTATGCGTATGTCAAGTAGCCGCGACAATCGCCTGGATGCAACCTCGCCTTCTATGCGGAAAGCACATTGCCCTTAATCCTAGAATCGTATGCTGCCCTGCATAACCCCATGCTGGCCTTATATAAACCTATGTTGCAATCCTACATAATCCTACACAACCCGTAGGTCCCGACAAAAGGATTTCGTGCTAGGGTCGACTCCTTTCCTGCCTGCGAGGTTTCCTCTTCATGGACTGGCTCGGCCACATCACGTGCCAGACCTGGTTCAGTCTGTTGCAAATCAAGCCTTTCGAATCTGGTTTTAAAGATACTGCTGTCGCAGTGCTTCGCAACATGGATGTGATGCTAAGGGCAATCGATTCCAGCATGCCCTGGAATACTTCAGCCCCTGGTTGAAACCCCGAACCCGAAACCCACATTTGAACCCTCAACTCCAACCGTCGACCTTCTCTGCACTCACCCCAAGCCTCTAGTTTCATCCATTTTCACCCTAAACACCAACAATAGACCTTAACGACACTTTCCCCAAACCTCAAGTTTCATGATTCACCCTAAACTCCAACAGTAGACCGTAACGACACTTACCCCAAACCTCAAGTTTCATGGGGCAGCCAGGCGCGCGCCAGTTCCCAAGAGCATCGAGCGCTTTGACCGCGACTTCCACAAGCTCATAGCTGGGGACTCGGAGGGTGCGGGTCGGAGTGGATATCAGTATTAGTATTCATATTCATGTTAGCATATAAATACAGAAATTAAAATACACACACATATATATATATATATATATATATATTAATATCAATATCAATATTAATATTAATATTGATATTGATATTAATATTAATATTAATATTAATATTAATATTAATATTGATATTCATATCAGGATGAATAGTTGTTAACTAATGCCCAATACTAGTCACCAATATTTAGTACCAACATCAATTGTACGCGTTGTCGGGCAGATATGTTTGCTGGGTGAGGTCGAGTCCCTCCTGGTCTGCGACTTCACCAAGAGGACCCAGCAGGGTTCGGGTTTAGGGTTTAGGGCTAGGGTTTAGGGTTTAGGGTTTAGGGTTAGGGTTCGAGGTTTAGGGGCCTTCCGAGACGCTTAGTACAGGCTTTAGGATGCCTTGGGTGGTGGGCGTTTTTTGCGTAGATGGTTTTTTGCATTAGAGCCCCTTGTAGAAGAGTAATGAAGAGTATTCCCCGAAATGGGGAAGAGCTGCTTGTCTCGCAGCGCTTCCTGGAAGAGCTTCATGGCGCGATGCTCACATGCGGGGTGAAGCAAAGCTGGGTGCTCCAGCAGAGACCATCATCTCACCTTCAATTAGAACCATGTAGAACCCTAAACCCCGAAGCCTAGAAGCCTCAAACCCTGCAGCCCTCACATCCCTGGACCTTCAACCCTTAGACCCTCCAAGCCTTCCGTTTAGCCCTAAACCCTGTCATTCTGATGACTCTGTTCCGTTTATTCTTATTATCATTATATTATTATTAGTATTATTCTTATAACAATTATTATTATTATGATAATAATAATAATAATTATTATTTCCATTTTTTTTATGAAGAGGCCCGTGGGGATTCTTGTAAGCAGCCGCAGGAAGTCCTTGGCCCAGTGCCTCTCTGACCCGTATGTCGTGGAGAGCGGCAAGTCTGAGTCGCCAGAGCTGGAAGGTGGGTGGTTTAGGGTTTAGGGGTTTATGGGGTTTATAGGGTTTATGGGGTTTATAGGGTTTATAGGGTTTATAGGGTTTATAGGGTTTATAGGGTTTAGGGTTGGGGCGATTTCGGAATTGGGAGCAATTGGATCCATAAAATCCCAAAACCCTCGTAGGATCCCTTACCAACAGGACCTCCCCTCCAAAAATGAAGCACGCATCTTCCCTGGCTTTCTGTTGCAGGAGGGACTGTCACAGGGTTTAGGGTTTCGTTGGAGTTGAGAGTTTAGGGTTCATAGGCCCAATTCTCAGCAGATGCGCAGTCGTTGCCCCACCGCAGCCGCCCTTCAATCTGGCGCCCAAGTCTCCTATCAGGTTTTCCAAATGTAGGGACATCCCCTGTGGCGGTTCCTATAATCAGGCTACAACAAGAATAAATCTTGTGTTTCACGCTTGCAGGCGGTGAGCACCTTGGCGCGAGTTTATCTGCCTTCGGGTCTCACACCGGATTGATACGAGTTTGTACGGGCTTTTGTGCGAAGAGCGTGGTCTCCTTATTAGTTGCTCGCGGGGAGTGTCATGCCACATACCACTTGTTTCTACCACAAGCGGTGCAAGTATAAGGCTCCGAAAGCCATGTATAAACCACGCTCCACATAGATAGCGGGTTGGAGTACTTGTACAGTCGAAGCAATCCCTATCCCCAAAGACCCGCTCTATCTCAATCCGACCAGAATGCCTTGCAATTCGGTTGGATCTTCATCCTCAAAATCAGAAGGTATATTTGCTGCATGTTATTTGTTATGTTTATTGTTATGGTTCTGTTATTGTTGTGTTCATGTCGTCATGTCGATTTGTAGTTGTAATTGTTGTTCCTATCGTTTTTGTCCTCAAAGCTGTTGTTGAAGCCACCTGAAGCAGCTTGCTCTCAGGAAGGTGGTGCGACAGGCTCGCCAGCGCTTCGAGGACACCTCTAGCAAGGCCGCATCAGCACAACAAGCTCTTGCATTTTTGTACATGAAACAGGGCTTATTTCTGTTTCTGATGAGTGTTTATAAGGTTCCTTTTTTAAGTATTGGTGAGTGTATGTATTGGGTGTCCATTTGGGGATACAAGGAATATAAACCCCATCACCTTAAAATCATCATTTCAGGCTTAATCTTTTCGTGTTGTAACATTCGTATTGTGCCTAAATGGTATGTATATAGATATACTGCACTGAGTGCACTGAAATGACCTTATGTACACTTCAAGGACTTTTGACATTATCAGAGGAGACTTCAGCAGGGTTCAGTCTGACTTTTCGACAGGTCGAGGGCGGCTTTTCTCGAACTGTCCTGGGTGTCGGTGGCGGAGGTTGAAGGTGTCTGAGTAGAGCAGGCTCCGAGCAAGAGTTGGCGGTCTCCCACCCCACACCCTCTACACTCTGAACGCAAGCCCTCAACCCTAAGCCCGAAACCCTAAGCCAAACATACAAGCCGTCCAAGCTGGGAAGTTATGCTGACACTGAACCCTCAACCTAGGGTTAGGGTTTCGGGTTCAGTATTGTGCAACCCGGAACCATGAAGTCAACCAACAAGCTGCCAGTGATAGCAAACCCGCAACTCCTTCAAGCACCAAAGCTCCCAACCCTAAACCCCTAACCCTAAATCCTACACTCTCCACCCAAAACCCCAAATCCTAAGCCGCCCACGCGCGACAAAACTCACTGAGCCCTCCACCCTAAGCTCCAAGGCCAAATCTCTACAGCCTAAGCCCGAAACCCTCAACTCTGGCCTCAGGCGCCCCTCTACAAGGGCACTTTGTGGAAGCTCAACAACGCGCGCGGGGGGAGGGTTTGCGGGTTTTCCGGCCGGCCGTGGCTTCGCGTGTGGGGGTTTCGGGTTTCAAAACCCAAAATCCTAAACCCTAATGCCCCGAACCCGAAAAACCCTAAACCCCAAACCCTAAACCCTAAACCCTAAACCCCAGACTCTCCTAGACCCTCACGTCCAGGATGGCAAGGCCGAGGATGCCACGCATTGGCTCAAGCGAGACATGTGGGTCGCTTGCGCCGCTTGAGCCGCACAGCTCACTGGGTTTAGGGTACTTAAGGGGGGGAGAGTAGGGTTCTTTAGGGGGGGGGGGTGTTGGAGGCCCTCAACCCTCAACCCTAACCCTAAACCCTAAACCCTAAACCCCAAACCCTAAACCCTAAACCCTAAACCCTAAACCCTAAGCCCTAAGCCCTAAGCCCTAAACCCTAAACCCTAAACCCTAAACCCTAAATAGCCCTAAACCCCACCAAAAAACTCGGCACCGACTCCGAGGATGGCTCTCTGTGCTACTTCAGCATCAAGGAGAACAAGCGCCTCGTGCTCTTGGACGGTATCAAGATTTCTGGTGCCAAGGCCGATGCCCGGTTTTTGGGGTTTAGGGTTAGGGTTTAGGGTTTAGGGTTTAGGGTTTAGGGTTGAGGGTTTAGGGTTTAGGGTTTAGGGTTTAGGATTTAGGGTTTAGGGTTTAGGGTTTAGGGTTTAGGGTTTAGGCTTTAGGGTTTAGGGTTTAGGGTTTAGGGTTTGGGGTACATTTTGGCTTTCTTGCCATAGGGGTCGGAATATCTGGTCCCTGTGTAATGGTACTTAGTACCCCCCCCCCCCCCCCCCCAAAACCCTATTCTAACTATTCAGGCCCCTTTCTTAACAACTGGGAGGGTGCCGGTGACAGGATCGTGAATTCACTTGCTGTTGGTTCGTAGGTCCCCGAGAGATCTTACTGCAGAGCAGGGCTTAGGGTTTAGAGTTTAGAGTTTAGGGTTTAGGGTTTAGGGTTTAGGGTTTAGGGTAGCGGTCTGCAGGTCACGACGCTGCCCAGCGCCGCGCGCGAGTTCGTGTCTTGGACGGCATGTCGAGGGTTTAGGGTTTAGGGTTAAGGGTTTAGGGTTTAGGGTTTTTGCATCAGACATCCAAGCCTAGATCCTTCTGGCAACCTGCGCGCTTGAGGGCTCTTCTGAAGGATTTAGGGTTTGGGGTTTGGGGTTTGGGGTTTAGGGTTCAGAGTTTAGGGTTCAGAGTTTAGGGTGTAGGGTTTAGGGTATGAGCTTATCAGTATCAGAAGTGGCAGAATCTGGCAGAACCGAGAGGCTCGCATTCTGCACGGCGATCCTGGCAGTATGACAGGAATTATTTCGCAAGAGTCCCCATCAATGTCCGCTCATATTCTGAGCTGCTATGCTGTTTTTTCTGCAGCCTGTGTCTCGACTGATCTTCTGAAGCGTGCCCTTGAGTTGAATTCAGATGCCGCTCAGGAAAAACACAGTAGTACTAGTGGCAAATGCCGGAAATGCAATGAGTTAGGGAAGCCACGCCAACAACAGTCATAGTAGAAGCAATGATAGTTGCAAACGTTCAACCCCAAAGCCCTGTGCGAGTCTG
>CAJNDS010002352.1:280000-282500 GCA_905221605.1 Symbiodinium natans
AGGTCAGTGATGCTACAGACGATTCCTGCATGAGCTCTCGACATTAGAATCATTTCGCTCCTATAGAATACGGCAATCTACGAAAAACAGAGCCCCAAGAGGAATCACCTAAACCCTGAACCCTAAACCCGGATCCCTAAACCCTAACCGCAAACGATTCCTGCATGTCCCTGTGCGTCTTTGTTCATCTACGGGTTGATCGCTTCCGGTGGTGGCCCAACAGCAAAAACACGTTCATCTGTTGCCCTGAAGCCTAAACCCTAAACCACCTAAGCCCGAAACCCTAAAGCCCTAAACACAAAGAAGCAACCAATACCCTAACCCCACGCCCCGCAAGCCCGAAACTAAACCCTGAACCCTACACCCTTAACCCTAAACCCTAAGCCCTAAACCCTAAACCCTAAACCCTAAACCCTAAACCCTAAAGCCTAAAGCCCTAAACCCTAAACCCGCCAAAGCTGCAGGTGACCGTAAGAAGGTCGATGACTGGTTTGAGCGCGAGATGTGGATCGCCAAGAACGGAGCCTTGCCTTTCAACACAGTGACCTTTCGGTTTGGGGTTTAGGGTTTAGGGTTTAGGATTTAGGGTTTAGGGTTTAGGGTTAGGGGTTTGGGGTTTGGGGTTTCGGTTTGGGGTTTAGGGTTTTGGGGGCTTTAGGCTTGTTTGCAACCCTCATGGGCTCTGAACATCGTCTGATCCTATCTTAAGGCCTTCAACCCCTAAGCTCTAAACTCCAGCGCTGACGCTTTGCACCCTGAACCCTTTAAACCCTCCAAACCCCGAACCCTTAAAGCCCTCCGCCCCCAAGCGTTAAGGTTTATGGTTCCAATTTAGGGTACAGGTCCAGGTGTAGAGTTTAGGGTTTAGGGCCTACTGTAGGGTTTTTGGCAAGCCTCCAGCCCACAGAATGCAGGGAGGATTCAGGGTTTAGGGGGGTTTGGGGTGCCTGGTCGCGCCCAGGCAGCCTGGTCTACTGGAGTAAGAAAGAGGACCGCGTCTTGGATGCAATCCGAAATGCCGTAAGCCCGGAATCCTAAACCCTGCACCCTGAGCCCTACATTCCTAGACCCTAAAAAGCCCTACCTTCCCAAACTCGAAGCCCCTAAAGCCCTAAGCCAGAAGTCCCTGAACTTTGAACCCTAAGCCTGAAGGTTGCATGCGCATCCCGTCAGTTGGCTTAGAGCTTGTTGTTTAGGGTTTAGGGTTTAGGGTTTAGGTTTAGGTTTCCGGGGTCCAGGGCTTAAGGGTTTAGGGGTTCAGATGGGTTCAGAATTCCAGGGTTCAGGGCTCGAGGGTTTTGGGTTTTTAGACTTCAGGGGTGTCAGGGCTTTCGGATTTTAAGGTTGTAGGGGATCAGGGTGCAGGGCTTTGGGGTTTAGGGGTTCAGGGGTCCAGGGGTTCAGGGCTTAGGGGAAGGGTCTCAGGGCTACGGGCTTTAGGCTTTTCCGGATTAAGGGTTCAGGGATCCAAGGTTTGGGGCCAAAGGTTCTAGGGCTTCAGGGCTTTAGGGCTTATGAATATGGGGGTGTCAAATGCTAAGGAGAGCTGGTGTACTACACGGCGAATGACATCGCACAGGCCAAGTTTGTGCTGATCGACAATGAGGACACCTTTCACCCGCAACCCGGCCGCAAGACATTCCAGCCCAAGCCTTCAACCGGTGTTGGGTTTAGGGTTTTGAGGGTTTACGGTTTGGGGTTTTGAGGGCTTAAGGTTTTGAGGGTTGAGGGTTTAGGGTTTAGGGTTTAGCGTAGGGTTTTAGTTCGGGTCATTGCTCCCCTGGAGCAAGATACGAGTAGGGTTTGAGTCTACAAGACGGAGGGCATGGAGCCTCCAGTGGAATTGGCGGAATGCCCTGCGCACAAGTCCTTTTAGCAGAGTACACCAGGACTCAACTACCCAAAGTCTCCCTTCTTTCTTCTTACGCTGGTATCAATATCAAAAGCACTAGCCAAAAGCACTTGTTCGACACACATTCGGCTGGTACATGACACGCCTCAACTGGACCGATTGTTTCTTCAGTTCTTCCACGACCGGCGCGCTGTTCAGCACAAGGACCTCATGGCCTTTAGCCCTATACCGCAAACCCCCCAGGCTCTGGGCCCTAACCCTTCGACCTTCAACACCCCCAAACCCCAACCCCCAACCCTCCAAACCCGAAACCCCAACCCTCCAAACCCCCAACCCCCAACCCTCCAAACCCGAAACCCTAAACCCTTTACCCCAATGCTCAACCTTCCAAGCTCACAGCCCTGAACCCGTAAGCCCGGAACCCGCCAAGCCCAAGCCTTCAAGAAACCAAATCCCCTAAACCTAAACCCTAAACCCTAAACCCTAAACCCTAAACCCTAAACCCTAAACCCTAAACCCTAAACCCTAAACCCTAAACCCTAAACCCTAAACCCTAAACCCTAAACCCTAAACCCTACGCCCTAAACCCTAAACCCTAAACCCTAAACCGTAAACCGTAAACCCTAAACCCTAAACCGTGAACCCTAA